>JBBPCX010000035.1:1186081-1198855 GCA_037974365.1 Hydrocynus forskahlii | reverse complement strand
GGAGAACCGGAGGGAAAAACTAGTACTCCGGGGACAGGGACCTGGATAGGCGTGACGGGGACGAGGTGGCCGTCACACAAAACAGATTTTGTTTGTTTTCTATGCCCAAATGGCCTCTTGTTATTATATGGATGAAGGAATAATAATATATACATATATTAATTAATAAAGGAAAGCAAAAATATTGCTAAAGTGTACAATTATACAATGAAATTAATTTTTAAAAACCAATACAATTAAAAACATTTAAAACTGAACTGAATTGAATAAAATACATTAATGACAATGCCTTAATAAATACAAGGGAAAATAAACACAATCAGAATACAGAAATGAGTCGGCTGAGAAATTCAGTACTGTATTTTGTCATTTTATTTAAAAATAGGGTTTATTTATTGATTCATTTGTTTATTCTTTGATTCATTTTTCATACTGTCAGATTTGATAGTCCTTTGCATCTAGCAGATACGCTCAAAGCAGCATTTTTTTTCTTCTTTTCTGTTTTGGTGACAAGCTAACTAGAGAACAGAGGTGTAAGTGAGTCGTATTTTTCATGTTTTTGTCTGTAAGATTCCCCCAGCAGTGGATTATTACCAAATCTAATGATGTCCTTGTCGGGTTAAACAGAAGTTTATTACAGAGAGACCAACACTCAAACACACGCTGCTGAACACACAGGGAGTAGCAACGATATTGCAGTATCAGCTTCTATCCATATTGTAAGTGCTTATATGTGTGTGTGTGTGTGTGTGTGTGTGTGTGTGTGTGTGTGTGCATACGTTCTATTGAAAAAAGGGTAATAAAGCAGTGTAATTATCCAAATACCTTATCTTTAATGGCTATTTGAGATGACTTTACAGCTATGAAAGGCAATGCCTACACATTCACAGGTGTGTGTGCGCGTCTGTGCATGCAGGGTGTGTTCATTAATTCTCATTAAGAGCTGTCATTAAGGGCCATTAAGCACACAATAGGATAATCACCTCTCTGGAGCACTGACCTGTTTATGACGCTGTTTGGGGTTAAACAGAAACAGAGCCCCACGTCTGCGGATCCCGGATCCTGGAAGCTTCAGCAGCGATTGCTAAAACCCACTGAAATGTCATTAATCTTATTACATCTCCAAGCCGTGCTGAGAGAGAGCTTGCATCGTCTTTTGACAGTTAAGCTGTCTTCCGCTAGCTCTAATGACACTGTATTTATAGAGCTTGTCAAAGAAAGACCCGCTGATCTAGGATCAGTCCTGCAGACCATGTTTTAGCATCTAAAGAGCAAAAACCCAGTTCATTACTCTAATACATGAATGTCCGTTAAAAATAGGCCACCAGTTCCAAGTCCCAGCCCTGGAGTCCAGCTGCACTATGCAAACGCAAAGGTCATTTTGCAGCTCTGTAAAACCTGACAACTTAAAAACAAAACAGGAAGGAAAATAAGTAAAGGAACTCATTGTGCACAGTTCATAGTTTTAGCTTATAACAACTTTGTGGTTTTTCCAGTCATGTCCCAAATTATCTCTTGACAACTCCAAGCTTTCCCAAAAGTCTAAGACCGCCAGTGAAAATCCCTTTGAATTCTTTCCTAATTTAAAACAAAGGCTTTCATTGCGAGTAACATTATCAGACATTTTGTCAAACAGTTTTAGAGCAAATGGAAATATTTAATTTGAGAAATATTTAATAATAAAATATTCAAATGTTTATATTCAGGTTTCTTAGGGTGTGATCACACTATGCGAGCAGTACCGTGCCTGAGCATGTTCGAACCTCAAAGGCCAGTTCGCTCCATACTTGAGGAGGAGAGCTTGGACACGGTTCATTTGGAGTTGAATCAGAGTATGATCATTGACCTTGACCATGCTTGAATTTGACAGTGCCATTTAACAAAGGCATGAACAAACATGGCAGCAAGGAAGGACTCTAGTCTCCCACAGAGACGCAGCATTTGATGGAAATTTGGGCAGACGAGAGAATACAGGAATGACTGGATACAGTATTTGGTGAAACTGGGGACTATCTTTGTGCTCCTTCATACTCTGGACCAAAGGTACACTGCATGATGTGCTAAGGAGCTAAAAACATGTTTGGGTCCGGAACATTAAGTGAGGGAGCACCGGAGGGGGCACAATTATGCTCAGGCACGGGACAAGGCAAGCAGGCTTAGTGTGAGTGCAAACTTACTCTCACTCATTTGCTTTAATTACAGCATGACTTCTTATCCATCTGAGAGTCATCTGAACACACTCTTTATTGAAAGGGAGGAAACCCAAACACACAGTGACCGTTTTTGGTTAAAAGGCCATAATAAGGTCATTGTCATGGCTTGATCGCTTGTGCCATGCCCACAACCTTCATGGTCCCTGGAGCACTGATTCTGCCTCCCAACCCTGCTGTTCCTTTCATTGTGGTTTCTCCCACTTTTTAGATTAGCTTCACCTACTTCTCATCAGTCTGTGTTATTTAAGCCAAGCCGGAATCCAGTGTCCATTCAGCCTCATACCTTCTGGCTGGTTTGTCTGTATCTGTCTGTCTGTCTATCCCCTCTCTTATTCAGGACTTTGCCCTGTCTGTCCAAGTCTGGATCTACGCTAGCCACCTAAGTGCACTTACCCAGCTTTGGAAGTCCACCTCACCACTGGAACCACTTTACACATCCCAGTGGAAGTTTTGAGCTCTTATCTACGCACTGTATCGATGAATATTCTGCAAGTGCATGACCTCTGTGACACCAGCCAGCATGACAGTCGGGGTGCTTAAGTTTAAACAGTGACTGAGAAATGATGTAGAATCTGGAGTATTTCTTCTCCACTGTACTCCACTGATCAGAATTTTTCTTTGTTTAAAAGGTTTCAGAATTTTAAAATGATGATATTTTGTGGCTCACGTCAAGGCTTAAAAGGGAAAAATCCCAGATTTTCAGTGTGGTCACTGCTATAAATCAGCTTTACCCTCATGAAGGTTTTGAGAATGAGGCAACAATTTCAAACACGTGTGTTTGAGCAGGACAAGAGTAAAATGTGCTGGACAGAAGAACCTCAGAGACACTGGAAGGCAGACTTAATAGTCAGTGTCATAGAAGGCAGTGCTATGATGTAGGGTACCGAGTGGTTTGATCTGAGTTGGACACAGCTAGGTGCTGTCCTGCCTCAGAATACTGCTTGAGTACTCAGTGCTGAGTGGGTGGCACTGCATTTCAGATACTTCGAACCACTGTGGGACAAACTGAAAAGCTTGTATTTCCTGTTTTTCTGCTTGCCCATTCATTATATAATTAGCGAATGATCACGCAAGCAATTGGGACGGCTCTTCTCTAATCTTGCCCTATTGTGTGATTGAAACCCAGCAGGTGTCTAATTAGAAACGAATAACATGACAGCCATTGCTACTATCTTATTACGCATAATACGAACGCATTGGCATCGTAATTGCTTCAAAGTGTTGGTTCATTTTTCAAGTAGACTAACAATTGGATTTAAACTGTGCACCATCAGCAACTATGCATTTGATGCCGTGCAAATTAATGAGAAGCAAACACAGTGGTTATGCTTTTTCACACCATCGTACCATAGCACTCATGAGGTACAGACTGCATAATTAATCTCTTCTTTTTTTGCATCGGTTAATAAGCACATCACATAAATATCTAAGCACACATTGCTAAAGAAAGAAAAAAAATGCACATTTAACCCACATAAGCCATAGTTATTGTCATTAGGATTTTTGTTCTCTGGATACTGGACCAACTTGTCTGTTTTGGAATAGCTAACTTCTACACAGCCTTTTTACTGGATTTTTGCTTTCTGTTTAGAACCCTTTTTTCCCATATGAAGAAATGGTGGGCACTTATATTACCATGACATGAGTACATTATCAACACCTTCAAAACCACCTGGGATTCCATATCAACTGCATAGCAACACAATACTGATTAGCCAGGATGCCATACTGACCATCTAGCAACACCATAACAATCACCTGGAACACCATAGAACCTGGTAGAGATACTACAGCAATTGATCAACACCCTAGCCAACCAACCACCTAGCAATGTGCTATCAACCAGACCACAAGCAAGAGACACCACTAATACTACCTTGCAACCTAGCAACAAGCTATCAACTGCATGAGATTACAAACACTATATGGACAAAAGAATTGGGACACACCTCTTAATTTTTTAATTTAGTGAAGTGCAATCTTAACGCATCAATATACCCAAACATTTTGGACAACGCCATGCTTACAACTTTCTGGACACAGCTTGGGGAAGAACGTTTTCTATTCCAGCATGACTGTACCCCAGTAAACAAAGCAAGCTCCATAAAAACATGGTTGGATGAGTTTGATGTGAAAGAACTTAACTGGCCTGCACAGAGCCCTGACCTCAACCCCATCCAACACCTTTAGGATGAACTGGAACGGAGATTGAGAGCCAGGCCTTCTCGTCCAGCATCAGTACCCGACCTTATAAATGTTTTACAGAATGAATGGGCACAAATTCCCACAGAAACACTCCAAAGTCTTGAGGCACCCCTCATTTCTTTATATTTTGCTTTAAATGACCTTGTTGTTGCAAATATACTATTTTCTGCCTGTCAAACTGTCTTGAGTATATTGAGTAGTTTAAATTAAGAAATGTGAACAAATGTTTTACTGCGACAGGCTGCAAGTACCTAGATAAAGATGTTCCAACTACTCAGCGTTCAGCACCACCAGTATACTGATCACCGCCTGAACATCTGGAATTATCTGCACCTGTTTCTTCACTGGTTCAGGACTTCAGATGTGCTTTGTTCAACTTGAATGACTCATATGTAAGTCATTGTGTGACTTAACAAACAAAAACCATTCCTCTGAAACTGGTCAGGTTCAAGGACTGGACTGAAGATGAGAGTCTTTGAAAGTCCTTCGGGATGGCTGGAAAACTATTCCTCAAGTTCCAGTACATTAAAAATACAAGAAAGTCTGGCTCTTTGGAAGCAAAATATGAAGGGATGAGAACTGACTTGAGACTTTTGCACAGTACTGTTATTCATTTGATAACAAAGAGGCGAATTAGGTATATAAAAACTTAATTGCCTTTCAATGGTATACTAAAAGGACAATCTTTTGCAACGCACTTTAACCATCTGGTTACTCACAGCTGTGTGTATTAACTGTGTTACCATCATATTCGGGTTCTCAGAGCATCCACAAAATGAAATCAAACATTCAGTCTAATCCTGAGAACGTTTTGAAGCAGTAATGGCTACAGTAGCTGCACGTTCACTCAGACACGTGTTGCATGTTGCATATGAGACCCCTTTACCCCCCAGCCAAAATAAGCCGCACGAGTCACTCACACAATTTCTTTTCATTAGCTTTCTGGGTGAGGGCAGGGGCCCCGGGGCCCTGAGTCCGCAGAGGAGCCGCTGCCCTTCATCTCTTTACCTTCACACAATTTTTCCTGCTTTAACACCATTTTGCTGCAGCTCATTACAAAGCCGGCATTGCACCATCTCTGGAGGGCCAAGTGGATTTTCCACAAGCTCTAATAGAGAGAGAGGGGGGGGAGGGAGAAGCCTTTTACACCTTCCCTCCTTCCTTTTAGCTACCTACAAGGAAGTTCCCCTAACGGAAAGAAGTCTATGCAAAACATCTTTATCAAATTCATTTTTACATTGTATGAAAATGGTGAAAATTATGCCAGTGTTTTTTAATAGATCATGTTTATCTGCTGCACCTGCTGTAATTTCATGAAGGACTGATTAGCTAAACCTGGTATTGCATGATATCTACCATAATACTTAGTTTCAAGCCTTTTTTGTGCAGTGCTTTTCACCACACACATTGTCACAAAGCAGCTTTACAGAAATCCGGGTCTAAACCCTTGCTGAGCAAACTACAGACAACAGTGTCAGGAGAAGCTCCCTCTGAGCAAAAGCAAAAAACCTTCAGAAGACCCAAGGTCCAAGCTGGCACTGCAGTACACTAAAAACACAAGAGGAAAGGTTTGGAGAGAACACACATAACATCACAAATGATGTCTGTCTGTCTGTCTGTCTGTCTGTCTACCTACCCACCCACCCACCCATCTATCTATATAAATAGATATATATGGACATAGATATTTAACCAGCTATTAAGTGACAGCCAATGGGATTAAACAGTTAACGAGTGCATTTAAAGTTAACTGGCAGTGTGTATGGTGAAATGAACAGTGATTTCATCACAGTGGCACCTGTGAACGAATGGTATATATTTGGCAGCAGATGGTCAGTTCTTGAAGTTTATGTATTGGAAGCAGGAAAAATGGTTGAGTGTAAAGATCTGAGAGACTCTGACTAGGACCGAACAGTGAAGCTAGATGACTAGATCAGAACATCTCCAAAATAACTGGTCTTGTGAGGTGTGCCTGGTATACAGTGGAAAGTACCATCCAAAAGTGGTTCAGAAAAGGACAACCCCGTGAACCAGAGACAGGAACATGGGCACGCAATTGTCAGTGATGTGTGTGGACAGTGAGGGCAGGCCTCTTTGGTCTGATCCCACAGAAGAGCTGCTGCAGCTGCTGAAAAAGTTCATGCTGGATCTGAGAGAAAGGGGTCAGAACACAGTGTATCACAGCTCACTGTGTATGAGACTGTATAGCTGCAGACCAGCCAGAGTGCCCATGTTGGCCAATGTCCACCACCAGCAATGGAAGAGGGTGGCCTGGTCTGATGAATCACATTTTCTTAGACACCATGTGGACAACTCTGTGTGTGTGTGTGTGTGTGTGTGTGTCTGTGTGTGTATCTGTGTGTGTATGTGTGTGTGTTGCTTACTCAGGGAAGACATGGCACCAGTGCATACTGTGGGAAGAAGGAGAGGCAGAAGAGTCATGTAGATGTCACTTTGGTTAAATTTGGCATCTCTTCATGGCAACAGTGTTCCCTGATGACAGAGGCCCGTTTTAGCAGGATGATGTGTCCTACCACACTGCAAACACTGTTCAGGAATGACAAAAAAAAAGTTCACAGTGCTGACTCGGCACCAAATCTCCCAGAACCGTTTGAGGATCTATGGGACGTGCTGGACAAGTTAGTCTGATCCATGGAGCCACCTCACAGCTTAAAGGGTTTGGAACTAACGTCTTGGTGCAAATACCACCTTTAGAGGCCATGCTTGGATGGGTTAGAGCTGTTTTATCAAAATGTGTGTTATTTCTAATCGGCTAACTAACCTGATGAGGGAAACGGATAAAAAGAAAGAAATAAAAAGTCCCAGTGAAAGAGAAAGTACAGAACAAACAGAACCCCCTCCACCGTCCCGTGAATGGATCCACAGTTTCTGAATGTGGATGGAAATATTCAGCATGCTTTTTGAACGCTTCTCCCTCAGGCCTTCACGCTTCGCCGGGATATTACGTTGGAGAGTCTCGGGGGAGTTTGCCACAGTTCTGCCGCACACAGACAACATCTGTGTGGAACCATCAAAGCGCCTGTATGCTGGACAGCGCCCAACAAGCGGCTGACCCGCCGTCCCACGCCTGCTGATGCATGAATACATCAAGCCACCAGGCTGAGCTCTGGGAATGTGCTGTGCTTATTAAAGCCCAGGTGGCATTTTCCTTAGGTACAATACAACAGTAACCCCACAGCGATTCGACCACAGGTTCCCCCCGTCCTGTTGGATTCATGGGATTCGTGCTGCTGTTAATTAAGCCTTACATGTAGGAATTATCACTGGTTATGGCGAAACCTGCAGTTTCAATAGAAACTTTGTGGAAAGAGCAGATTACCAACATTCAACACATACTTTAGTGTCTGAAAGTAGAAAAGGAGATCTTATCATGATTACCACGATTTTCTCATTGTTTGACAATGAAATCGATGAGAATAGAACTAGTTGGAGGTGAATTAAACTAATCAGCCTATGTAAGTAATTATGTGAACACGCAGTTACAACGGTGGTAGTAATTAAAGTGGAATAAAAAAAAAAAAAACTAGTGTAATGTAGTAACAATGACACACGATGCAGTGTGAATGGGATTCTGGTACACAATATAATTATTTGTTATTGCTTTGCAATATTATTATAAAACAATAAGAATAGACTTTCATATCACTATGTATATACACACAGCTGCTGATGACAATAAAGTAACCTTGAACCTTGAATTATCAAAGGTGAGCCACAACTGGAAGAGTATTCCATTTGGAGGGGCCACAATAGGGGGTCCACTGAATACAGTTTTAAATATAAAATAAAATCGCTGTTTTGAGCTGAAGTAATTGTCATGGATGTTGGATTAGTGTCGTTATTTGTAAACTGGAGGCTTTAGCACTGTGATTTAGGAGAGCAAAAGATTGCCAAAATGTTTTAGCCTAATTATGTAAATGTGTACACCTGTTGATTGATTATATGGCTGCTTAAAAAATGAGGCGAAAAGTCAACAGACTGAAACATGCCAGCGCTTTAATTACAACAACTATTTTTCTGTTGCTGTTGCCGCTGTTACCATTGTCTTTACTTGCTGTGATGGGATGTGTGTGTCTCTTTTTGTTTTAGATACAGCTAGGGAGCCAAACAACCAGTCACAACCCACCTGACAGATAAGATAGCAATAAATCATATCAATTTTACATAATAAATCAACAACAGCTGCTTTGTGCGTTTGACTAAATAGATTTATTTCAGTTCTTCTTGTGAATTCAACCGCACTGAGCTGGTTTACAGTCCCACGACACCAGAGCTGTAGTCAAGACCACATTGGCCAAGTCCAAGTCAAGACCAAATACAGAAAGATTTGAGTCCAAGTCAAGGCCGAGTCCACAAAGGTTTGAATCCAAATCAGAACTAAATCCAAAAAGGTTTGAATCCAAATCAGAACTAAATCCAAAAAGGTTTGAGTCCAAAGATGAATCCAAAGAGAGGTCAGTCCAAGTCAAGGCCAAGTCCAAAGAGAGTTAAGTCTGGTACCAAATCCAAAGAGGCTGAAGACTAAGTCAAGACTAAATCCAAAGAGGGCCGAGTCCGAGTTAAGAACAAACCCAAAGAGATCTGAGTCCAAGTCAAGACCAAGTCAAAAGAAGTTTGAGTCCAGTCAAGACAGAAACCAAAGAGGTTTGAGTCCTAGTCAAGACAGAAACCAAAGAGATTAGAGTCCAAGTCAAGACTGAATCCAAACAGGTTTGAGTACAGACCAAAACCAAAGAGCTTTGAATCCAAGACTGTGAGATTTAAGTCCAAACAAGAAAGACATCAGCAATAAGGTACTAGTACTGCTAATGGCTAATCCCAGCTATCAAAATCCTTTGGACGCCAAAAGAGGGTAAATAGGTCTGGGCATCATTGGTGTGCTCGTTCCTGTGCCCGAGTAAAAGTAAAAGAATCATTTTAAAGGTCTCGGTAAAAGTACACGCATGATCAAACCGGCTGCTGCCCATCTCTGCTGTGTGTTTTCCACAAGGCCGCGTTCAGTGCTGATCTAAATAATAAGCAAATGTGGTTTCAGGTCAAACGGGAGACTTTAACTTTCTCCTTCAGTGCTTTTTGTCTTGTAGTTTTACCACGTTTGCCACTTTATCACAATAACCAATGTAAGGATAATACACTACTACTGGGAGCTTTAATTATTATTATTACACCATTTACAAGACACTTTTTTGCCTAAAGTGAAAGATTGCAATTACAGTGACGAACCCCTGGGAGTAATTTGGGATTGAGTGCTGCGCTCACAAGGGCATGGACGCAGTAAAGGGACGTGGCACCGTTTTGCTTTGGTTTTATGGCCAAAGCCTCTGGGTGGCTCTTCTCGTGAGGTAGCAGTGCTGCAGTGTGATAAATACTGCAGTCCCCACTGTGTGCTCACTGTTCTTTTGCTCTAATACCGTGATAGAGAATTAGCTGTTTAACTTTAGGCTGAATATAATATGGAACAGGTGTAGAATAAAGAATATGTTGTGATACTATAACTGTAAATTTCAGTACAGTTTGAGTGCCAGGGTGCCTACACAAAGCCTGTCAAACGTTCTGAGACCCCTTTACTTTCTAATTTAAATCAGAATTTTATTACGGTTCAGTTAAGTAAGAAAAAAGACAGGATATGAAGGACACGGTTTGACGAGCAGGTTTTAGAAGATGATCTGAGAGTTTTCTTTTCCAAACTGAAGTGCTTATGTCACAACAAAGGTGTGGCCCATGGTATCCCTTTATTATGTCAGTAATACTGTGGCTAATATTTACACATGCTGTTTTCCAAAGACATGTATGTCAGTCCAGTTTCTGTGCACCTCTTGGACTGGACAGTCAAAACAATACATTTTGAACAGAGCTGATGTAGTACATTAAGCTCTTATTTAAAATAAATTAAAAAAAACCCTAGGAACATTCCATTTTCTTTGTGACAAAGGTAAGCTATATAAAGAATACTTAAAGAACATGTACTATAAAGACATGTACTTAATGAAATCTTTTAAATCTATTTTGAACTAAATGCATCACTCACACTAGGCCTAGTTGCCTTGTAGTATGCCTGAGCACAACTGTGCCCCCTCTCTACTCCCCAAGCTAGCCAGTGCTCACATTACGCTTAATGTCCTGGACCTCTTACGTCATCACATCCCTCGTTCCTTTCTCATTTTTGTCTGGTGAGCTGCCAGATTTACTACAAATATTGAAGTGTTCCCAGCAGTCAGTGGTTCTTTGGTCCAGGAGTGTGAAGACAGTCCCTAATTTTAGGAAATATCTCAGTTCTTGTGTGTTTTGTCCAGTTGGTCCTGTATATTCTCATTTGCCAAACTTTCCAGCTCACACTGCACCCCTGTAGACCAGAGTCTTTCCTTTTGTACCATGTTCATTGAATAGGATAGTCTGGTTCAAATTCTATGCTCCAGCTGAACTTTGCCTAGTCTGACTAATATGTTGGGATCAGATCAGTCAAACAATTAGACAAACTGGACTCTGGGGGTCAAACGTTTTCGAGCACAGTACAAAATGCCTCGTGTGAGTACACCATAAAATAAACTCAGTCAGCCTAATTACATTTTAAGCTATTCCAAAAAGCACATTTATTACATGATAAAATGTCCATTGTAAACAAAAAGTCCATTGTAAACATAGATTCCCTTTAAGTTACTAACAGCCAATGGAGGACACAGGATCATCTGCAAGAAGAGCAATTTGGAAACGTAGATCTTCCCAAATCCTTTTGACAGACAGTGTAGGTAAACGATTAGCATTAGCAGTCATGTGCTTACTGTCGTTTATGCAGATTTAGAAATGTGAAAGGACCTGATTGCAGCATATTTAGTGTGAGTCTGTTGTATAATCCTGGACTAATTGGTTGATGCATACAGTGAAGTATATAAATAATGTAATGTAACAAACCTCGGACTAGCTATAATAGCATGAAGCCGTTAACAGAGAGGAAGGGAACAAACCTCCGCAGACACCAGTGTTGTTTTTTCCTTTTATCAAAACAACAAGTGACGTACAATCACCCCTATACACATACACCCACACTCATACAAACAGTTGTTTGCACATTGTTTAACTGTCTGGCTTTCCTCTTTGTTAAGCATGGTTAACTGAGTTTCATTTAATGTCTGCTGCTACCAGGCATCTGAGGATACTCCACTGTGTACATGCATATATGTCCACTGTATGCATACACAATATATTGTGGACATACATACATATATATATATATATATATATATATATATATATATATGTAATGATTTTTTGTATATAGCCTTTATTCTAAAGGGTTGTCTTGTCTTATCTTATCTTATCTTATCTTATCTTATCTTATCTTATCTTATCTTATCTTTTAGGCTGGGGGAATAGAATAATAGAACACAGAGGGCACGGAGAAGTTACAGTACTTTTCGGATACTAAGAACAGGAGCAGCTTTAAGTTCAGAGCTCACACCTCTGTTGTTCAGGGGTTCGAACATTCGGACAGTGAGGCAGATGGGAGTCCAGCACCTCGAGCTACAGGGCAGCACTCAGAGACTGTGGCAGTAACAATTAAGTGTGAATATGTAAACACACACACACTCACATTCTTTCTCATTCCTCACAGCAAGCGGCTGCCGCTGTGCCTGCGAGTACCGAGCCGGGCTGTTCTGGCTGTGTGGCGGTAATGCAGACGCTGTAGCCTTAGGCCCTTGGTTTATGCCCTGGAGGTTCAGAGTTGTTGATTCCCACCACTCAGAACAGAAAAGCACTCAACTGAACAGAAACGAGTTGTGGACCATGATGGAATAAACCAGAGCCGCAAACCGCTCGTACACATAAATACATGTGTAACAGAATGTCCATTCAAGTGGATACTAAAATGAATAAATCCTCAAAAACAGGGGTACTATACAATATTTTGCATCTCTTGAGGGTTCACTGTATTTTTTGGATACTGCTTCAGGCTGTGGGCCTCCTTGTTGCTAAGCAACAGTGGCGTCATGACTTCCAGTCAGCTGTGCTTCTTTCCTTTCATTTCAACATGCCGTGGCCTGTGTGTAACAATGCATGTAACAGCAATACAACTACTGGTGTTCACTATTACAGCTGGATTACAGCAGTGTGACTTATGTTTCTCAGCTTTCGTGGTTTACATTTACATTTACATTTACGGCATTTAGCTGACGCTCTTATCCAGAGCGATGTACATCAGTAATATACTCATATAATTACATGTAATTTCATTAGGATACACTTGAGAGGCAGGTGAGATATAGTGAGGTAGAGAGGCAGGTGAGATACAGTGAGGTAGAGAGGCAGGTGAGATACAGTGAGGTAGAGAGGCAGGTGA
>JBBPCX010000035.1:1174232-1185981 GCA_037974365.1 Hydrocynus forskahlii | reverse complement strand
CCACAGCACACAGTGTGAACAGCATGAAATTCTTCCTCTGCATTTAACCCATTCACCAAGTGAAGCAGCGGGCAGCCTGGAACACAGTGTCCGGGGAGCAGTGTGTGGGGACCGTATCTTGCTCAAGAGGTGACACTAGCAGTCCTGGGATTCAAACCCATGACTTTCTGATCGCAGGGTGAACGCCCTAACCACTAGGCCAGCTGCCCCAGTGTGGATGTGTCTAAGTGTTCAACAGTTATACTCTTTCCCTGCACAGGCTGTTTTAACTGTGAACCTTTCTTGCACATTTTCATTCTCACACAGGAGATCAGTGATACCCTGTACAAATGCAATTACAGTGACTATGCATTGGATGAGTGTAGTGTGATGAAGTCATATTTCTTACACTGCATTACGAGTGCATACTGAATGCATACACTCAGTATGCACTCGAGTAGCCGTTACAACATATGAATGTCTCTGGGCTGCGGTGATGAAGACACACACACACACACACACACACACACACACATAAACACACACACACAAACACACACACACACACATATGCACACACGTACATCTGAGGTCAGACGGATATTACTATTATTATTACACAACAGTGATTTTGTTGTTACACAATGACAACAAAATGTTTGAACCTGAACTGGTAGCTAATATTTTATAGGTGATAAATATTTTTTTATTTCCAGTAGGGCTGTTTTTATTCATTTTCATAATTATTTAAAGACAGTCACGTACTTATCCTCTTTTATTTCTCTCTTTTTACATCAAACAATCGTGTGTCCCATTTTAATATTGGAGGTGTCCCATTTTGCCAGTAGCGGCACAGTAGCAGTCTCGGGACATGCTGTGTTTGAAGAGGAGGGATCTGTTCTGTGTTTAATAATTATTTTCTCCCCTGTGCAGTGTTTAAGGGGCATTAATGTATTTAGAGTCAAATTGTCCCAAGAAGGCAAATGTTCAAAAAGTGCCCCATTTTTAAAAATTCACCTCACTTATGCTTAAAGGACATGATGTGATGTAATTGTAATGACTATGAAGTCCAATTAACATAATTAAAATGGTTACACAGTGGATAAGGCATGATAAATATATACTGGCCATATTATATGGTACTATGCAGTTGATAAGGCATGATGAATGTAATTATACGGACTATGCAGTTGATGAAGGCATATTCAGTATTACACAGAACTGCAATTTTTCATCTTATTATAACACATTTATAATATCTGCACCATTTAATGTGATTATAACAAGTACACAGTGGGTGAAATGTGATGAGTGCATTATTAATGGCTTTACAATTCACTGTTACATTGCATGGCATGTTTGTTTTGCCAATTATAGCTTATGCTACTTATCATACTTTTACTTATGTATATGATATGCATATTATAATAACTATGCAGTGGATAAGGTAAAGTAAATGTACACTGTGTATATAATATGCATATTTTATTCTGCACTATTCTCTTCCGCCTTCTTTTAAATATCTGCACAGTCATCACAGTTTTGATCTTCTTTTATTGATTTTCTAGGTATTTATTTGTGTCTTTTATTTCTTTTGTTCTTTATTTTTTTTCCTAATAGTTATTATTTCTATGTTTAATATTCTTATTTTATTCCTGTAAAGCACGCTTAATGACCTTCATGTGTATAAATAAACATGACTTGATTATGCAGTGGACAAATGCAATTATAATGACTATGCATTGGATGAGTGTAGTGTGATGAGGTCATATTTATTACACTGCATTACAAGTGCATCTTTTTAATTTTTTTTTTACAAACTGTTCTCGACTGTGGATTGCAATGCAGCCATGATGATTATTTATTATTTTTTTTTACATTGTTTGAATGTATTTATAGTGCCTATGCAGTTTTCCTCTTTGACGCTGCAATACGTATATTAATTATACCACATAAAATGCATTGCTTTGTGTTGTGTGCCAGCGTGTTTTTTTTATCATTTTTGTTGTTTGTCAAGATCTTATTCTTTTCCTTTATTTTCTTCTAAGGGTTCTATAAAACATAGCCATAATCATATCCATAACCATAAGCGTAGCCATAACCATAACCATTACCGTGACCATAACTATAGCCATGATGTCCTCTGAGTGCTGAGTGTTGATCGAGCTTATAGTTGATTTTAAGGCAGATGGAGGTACCTGGGGGAGGCAATGACATACAGATTTACATCATTACCTTCCCTTCTGCTGTCAGGACGGCTTGCTGCAGTTTGCACAGTCTGGTTCAACTTACATGGCCATGTGACTGATGCATTGAACTTACGTGACTGAAATATGCAGAGTTTCCACATGAATAAAACATATATTAGGATATATATTAATCACCCACTTTGTATATGCATGTAGCCGGCGGCAAAAAGCAAAAAGCCACACACTAAGCCAGGCCTGTGCCCACTGACGGAGCTACTGGAGGGTAACAGGCAGTGCAAAACTAATTTATTGCAGACTGAGTCGAAAATAAATTGTCTTTTTATTATTTCATGCAACCATAGCAACACATCAGTGTTTTAATGATCATAACTTTAATTCATGTAGGATGGTATGATATCCTACATTGATTCAGAAGGGAACCCTCAGAGCCTTCTAGAGCTTTTAGAAAAGGTTTAATGGTCTCTGGGAGGTCTAAAATAGGTACTTTTTAGATTTTTGCAATAAAAGTCAATGCTTTCATCAATTAAACTCAGCAAGCCATGCTCTTGCATCATTATTAGACATCTCAGTTCCTCTTTAATGGTTTAGTTACACTCCCATGGCCGAATTAAAGATGAATAACATGCTACAGCTTTTACTGAACTGCTCGTTTCTGATGTTCTAACTTCACCCTGAGAGCAAGAGGGCCACGGATCTGTACCAGCAGCGCAGCAAATGGTAAACCATCATCATACAGCCAAACAACTTCATATAAGGAAGTTTCCCCGTTTTGTGTTGATGATCGAGGTGTCAGACGTCCTGCTGAGCCTTGCTTGGTGTTCCTGTGTCACGTAGCACCAAAGTTATTGTCATTTTGAAATCCTGTAATAATAATAACTGCTACTGGTTTTAAAAACGACGTCACATGCAAATGAACATAGAGAACAAAAATGAACAAATTTAATTTATTTTAGTTCTTAGAAACAGACAGAAAAAACAAAAAATCTTTGAACTCGGGAGAACTTTCAGGATAAAAGTTCCCCTACCCAAAAGTGGGTGGGGGAAACCCACAGAGGGAGGGGGTCCGGAGAGCGGCTGAGCGGCAGCGCACAGAGTGAAAGAACAGAAAATGCCGGGCGTGTAGGAGATCAAACACTGGTTTTTGACTATTTTACACCGTTTATATTTGTTGAAATCAGATTTTACTAATAAGCTCTGAGTTCGGTGAGTTAGTTGAAAAAAAAAATGTTACTATTATTATTTGTACAAAAGTAGTGGTGGCAGTAGTATCTTTGTAGGTACATCTGCTAACGATTTTGGACACCCCATCAGCACATGTTCTTGGAGGCATCAGCACATGTGCTTGTACAGAAACAAGAGTGTTTCTGTCTCTGATCTAAACATGCCTCATTTAGCTCTGCTGTGGCAGCAAAATGTATGCCCTGACTGAGCTTCTATGGAGCCATCATTTGAAAACCACTGCTTTAGGGAACTAAAAGTGGTTCCATGGCACCAAAAAACCCTGTCTTTTTAATCATTCATGCTCAGCCTATGGACTGCATGCATTTTGGTGATTTGCACATGCAAAGATACCTGATACATCAACTGATTATTTATTTCCTGCTGAGATGAAACACTTGCAGGATTGAGAAAGTCCTTCAGCCTACTGGGAATAATGGTAAAGACTGGACAGTGTCTTCTTTTTCAGCGATCACTACAGCATCTCCACACAGATGCTTCACCCACACATGCCGTTTATCATTAGAGTGAGGGTTTTTGGCTGAAGTGTCCCTTTAACAGGGTTTCCGTTTATTTATGCTGCAAATGTTCGGCCCTTCTGTGTGACGGCTCCACTTTAGCCAATATGCAAATATTCAGCATTGACTAAATGTTTACCTTTCCACTCGCTGCAGTAGATTGTGAAATTCATACATATTCATCACCGCTGTATCGCCCCTCGCCGTGTTCTGCGTGAATCACTTTGTTTGCGCTATTGTGGGGCATCAGTAATAAATGAAACAGACCGGCAGCTTGATTTATGGCAACGCACTAGAACATACAAATGCACCTGCAACAAGTAGCAGGACAGAAAAAAACACCCCTTACTGCCACTATTTTAATCCTTTACTCACAAGCTGTCCATTCAGAGTGTTTATTTTTGTCCCCTGTAGCATGTAAGCACACACCACATTGGTCCACAAATAGATCTGCATGGGGAAAGGCTTTTGGTGCGGGAGCGTAGTCAGAAATATTAACTTAGGCTGGGATGTAAGATATAATGTGTGCAAGGACAGAAGCAAAAATGAACTAATTTTTCCTAATGTGAGCTAGATAGCTTGGCATGATGTGTAAGAAATGATAACAAATAATAGTAAGATTTGCACATTTTTATCATTTTGTGTGCCGGTTTTGCATGGAACATGGCACATCTTTAGCTATGCCAGTGTTTCTTTGTTTTCAATCACCGTGAAATCAGATCCATGCTGCCTTCATTGTTGGAAGTGCAAACTGACTGGCTACTTTAAGAGCAGACATGCACAATTCACATCGCTGTGGAATAACTTATTGTTAATTTGGTTCACCAGAGGGCAACAATAAAAAGTGACTGAAGTGTGAAGTCAAGTCACGTAAAGCCAAGTAGGTGTGCATTGTCATTTCAAAAATACACAAAAGTCCTCCAGGACCATAGAGCAATGCAAAGAACAAAAACAGAACAATGCAAGGCAGGACAGGACTGAATGGGAGAGTGTGAAAAATATAAGTGCAACTGTACAATCATTTACGGGTCAAGACATACAGTGCGGTCGACAGGTGCAGAAACAGCCCTAGTGTGAGTAAATACAGTAAAATACTGTAT
Organism: Hydrocynus forskahlii; assembly: GCA_037974365.1. Lineage (NCBI taxonomy): Eukaryota > Metazoa > Chordata > Actinopteri > Characiformes > Alestidae > Hydrocynus > Hydrocynus forskahlii. The sequence continues at coordinate 1,180,956 of JBBPCX010000035.1, read as the reverse complement.
TCTAGCAGCAGAGTCATTAAAAGTGCAAAAAATGCAAACTTTGAGAGCAATAAATAATTGTGCAAAAATGGCATCAACAGAAATAAATACAGGCATTTACAGTGGCAGTAAGTTTTCTTTGTTATGTAGTGTATTTAGGAGAAGGAAGCAGTTGTGTGTGTGTGTGTGTGTGTGTGTGTGTATGTGTGTGTGTGTGTGTGTGTATGATTTGTTATTCAGTTCTGATTTAGACGTCTGATGGCCTGGGGAAAGAAATTGTTCCCCATCCTGGCAGTGAAGGCTAGGATGCTGCAGAACCTTCTGCCAGGTGGAAGGGGGGAAAAGAGAGTGTGTGTGGGGTGCGTGGGGTTATACACAATGCTGGTGACTTTGCGGATGCAGTGTGTGTGGCGTAAATGTCTGTAACAAAGGGAAGAGAGACCGCAGTCATCTCAGCTGTCCTCACTGTCCTCTCCGGTAGATTCCTATTCATATGTTTTCTCGCTCTGTACAATAGTTTGATCCACAGATTTTTAGCTTTGCTAGATCTTGCTTTTTGCATCAGATTTACAATGGCACAAATATGCCCCAGAGGGAGCATGAGCTCCTACTCTTTTGCCCTCAGACTGTATAAGCAACCTCCTGGTCGTGTGTAATTGTGAGGTTCCACAAGCTACATCACTCTTGGGTGCAATACTGGCTACCTGTGGAGATTTTTCTTTGGCAACTCATGACAAAAGCACTTAAAGCTCTGATCATTTCAGCATTCCAACTATAATGTCTGCAGTAAGAGGTGCTAATAACTCATGAAACCAAGTATTTATTATTGTGAAATACACAAATGTATATGCAGCTGTGTGAAGCTGTGGTGAAATTCACTGAAATTGATGAATATTTCTGCTTAATTAAATCATTAAGATGGAAATAAAGTCATTCAGTGTGGGTTTTTTTATGAAATGCTCTGTTACAGAGTCAAAATTATTTACAGTGGCAGTGAATGGAACGAGACGTATGAAAAGTCTCTAAAAATCTCTTAACACTCCCTCACAGAAAGCTCTCAAATGAAATGGTTGTGTATATACTGCCTCATGTCTGAGACATTCTTTAAAAAATAGTTTTACATTCCTAAATTCCTTAAAAAAAGCAACTTCATCAAAGGGGTTATAACTCAAATTTCAAATTCAAGTTTTTTGACTACAGTCAAATACAGCAGTAAATGACATCTCTTGAAAACTCTCAAATATGTGTGTAATTGTGTGCCGGTATGACTCCGGTAACAATACATTTGCTCTGAATTAAAATGTCATTCACTCTAAATTAAAGTGTCCTTTACTCTTAATCAAATTAATTAATTCACGAGCAGCTTTCCTTATGTTCCCTTTTGAGCCCCTGTGTGAAATATTGTCTGTGTAGTAAATACTGCATTTCTTTTGGCTCGTATTGTCACTACTGGAACAAAATCTTCTGTCTCCAAAAAAGTAACTTTATGTAAAAAGGAAAAACGTTCTTAATTCTGATGTATGTTAATGTCAAACAGATTTTAAGTCATTTTTTGGTCTGTTTGTTATGAAATGTTGATACAGTTTAATGGGTATCTGGACTTTCTTAAATTTTAAGAAAATAAAAAAATTAGGAAAAAATAGATACAAGATTTTGTTCCAAAAGGGATTATATGTTCTTTGGGCCCAAGAACAAATGTACAGACATTTTTAACTGCTCAAACCATATGGCTAACAAATCAATACATGATCCAAAGTATTGCAAATTTAAATAGAAAAAATACTTTAAAAACATTAAAGAGGCAGATGTTAGATGTTAGATGAGTCCTGAGACAATTTTCTTCCCCACACTAAATGGAGCTGTATGATGTGGTTGACTCAGTAAAGGAAAGTGAGGTAAAAAGCATTAATGGCTGCATTTTTGGCATTAAAAAGTTAATCCTGACTTATCAGTGATGAGGCAAAACAGCGTGGCAGCGCTGAGAGGAGTAGCGTTGCACTGACACTACTTGTAAGTCGGCGTGTGAAAGAGAATATAACAATAACCCGCGCACCTCATGCATTAAATTAACATTCGCCTCCATATATCAAATGAACTCGAAGCTCGGCGAAGTAAATGGGTCGAGAGGATGGCACCCATTTCTCTCTGTCACACACAAAGACATTGTTAGGAATATCGATGAGAGCGCAGAGAAAGAGTGGGCCTAGCGTAATCTCCAGGCTAATAGAAAAACCTCAAAGGCTCCGATATGAAAAGGTCAGGTCCCTTAGGAAAGGGGGGACGTGGTGTGTGTGTGTGTGTGGGGGGGGGTGATGTGTTTCTGGACGCCCTTTGGAGTGTGGACAGAGCTAGCGGGGCAATCACACGGACTCCTCACACGCTCGCAGGGGAGCTCAGGTCGGATCGCAGATTGGAGAATCGATGCTGGGATAAAATGGCCTATGTGTGTGATACATGTTTTATAAGAGAGTACATTTACGTCCTGCTGTGGTCTCACTGTGCAAAATGACATTGAATACATATTAGTCGCAGAAGAGGCTCCACTGAGAGAGAAAACAAGGGCACAGTGACATTAATGTGAATCACTGCTCTTCCATAACCACCACCCCCGCCCCCCGCGCCCCTGGTGATTCGTCCGTAATCATCTGCACACCCTGGCTGTTCTGTTCGGTTGTCACACAGCAGCCCTGAAGGTTCCTTGTGCTTTTATAATTTATATGGAAAGATTATTTATACAGGAGGTTTATTCCATACTTTTTATGGAAAGTTTATTTTGATTCTGGTATTATGAGAATCAAAAAATCAGATTCGATTCGACTCGATTCAAGTTTATTGTCACTGTGCAATATACATATACAAAGCCAACGAAATGCAGAAGTGCAGGAGAATAGGATAATATAGTAAAGTGCAGATAAAGAAGAGTAAATGCAGCAGCTTAGCAATACTATTACTACTTGATTCTGGACCAAGAGGTCATGGGTTTGAATCCTAAGGTCAGCAGACCACCACTGGGTTCCTGAGCAAGACACTTAACTCCAAGTTGCTCCAGGGAGACTGTCCCCTGTAGTTAGGGAATGGAAGTCGCTTTGGATAAAAGCACCTGGTAAATCCTGTAAATGTAAATATGTACATATATATATATACATCGTACGTGAGATGAAGAGGACCATACCATTTGAAGGGGAGGTTTCAGACAGTATGTACAGAGTTAAGCGAAATATATTGCAGTAAATTAGATTAGTCAATAATGCATAAGGAATAAAATAAAATGAATACAACAAAATTAATAATGAGAGAAGCAAAATGCACAGTGATAGAAAGATGACTATTGAATAGAGGTAGCTTTATCTATGCAAGTTATGTACAGTGTTTGTATGTGCAACATAGACAGCATAGTGAGGATGCATAGTGCAACAGGTGCAGTAGCACTTAACGCTGTGATGTTGGGTTTGGAAGGGTTACAGATTAAGGTGAAAACCTCAAAATGATCCCATTTGGTATCCCAAACATTGAAACTAGTTTTGAATGGGAAGACCAATCTATCAGTTACAATTAAATGATAACTAAGCTTCTGATAGCTCACACATAGCAGCAGTACAAATGGACTCCCTTTCTCTACAGCAATAAAACAAGCTTTCTAGCAGCTACTGATCACACTTAAATGTGGAAAGTTTAATTTGTATGGCTGTAGAGAGCAACCGCTTTGTATTTCACGGTAGCAGCTGAAGATAGGAAATCATCACTGAAGTGTAAAACAGCAATGCACAAAAATCATCTTACAGACAGCTGTATACTTCCCATGTTCATGTTATAAGCCCCAGATATCTCTATACAGCTGCTACATCCTCTCTGGGTAAGCTTGGTGCTACCTAATACAACTAACATGAATACTCGCTTCTTGTGAAGCATATAAAAAAAACACTTAATTGAACACTAACACAGAATGCTATATTTGGCTTTATCCCACAAAGTTAATTTACATGTATGTGTATATGCAGTATTTGACAGTGGTTTAGGGCAGCTAATCACTCCCATGCCTACTAGTATTGACCGCTCACTGTGGGGAGGCGGAGCTGGGTGTCACAGGGCTTAAAAAAATGAATGTAAGAACATGTAATCCGTCACAGTAAATTTGAAACTGAATCACAGGTAGGCTGAAACTGCAGCCTGGGCTAGATGTAATTCAGCCCCTTTTGAGACAATATGTATTTTCCTTAAGACCTGTTGCGGTGGCGGTGCTGGTTTTTGTAGGTTTGCAGGAGTGCAACATTTACAGTTCCAGTCATTTACAGTTTTTCTTAGTTGCCCTGATGCAATTCTCACACCAGAAATGTCATTCCCCTCACTCTTCTCAAATCAAATTTCTCATTGCATTTGTACAAATGTCCGTTGTTTCTACACTTATTTCGCTATTGTCATTGTGTTGATGCATTTCTCACCTGACTCTAAAACTCTGAATTCATCAAACCAGTTTGTTCTTTTGTCTGTCAGGACTACAGAACTACAGAACGACCAGTCACTGCTTTCAATCAAATCACTTTTTTTCCCCATATATATATACTGTTAAGCCCAAAATTATTCATACCCCTGGCAATTTTATTGTTATTCAGCCAAAAAGTTTTCTTTCTGACTGGAAATGATAGGCATCTCCCAAAAGAAAAGTAGACAATCTATAAGGAGTATCATTGCAGAAAAAAATGAATTTCTCTGTTTTATTTACATTTGAATAAAATTATTTAAAGCCTTCTCAATAATCAGTGGAAAAGCCTTTATTGGCTATTATAGCAATCAAACGCTTCTTATGATTGCTTTTTGCAAATCTCTACTGGTATTTTTGACCATTCATCTTTTGCCATGAACTCCAAGTCTTTGAGGTTGGAAGGCCTCCTTGCCATCACCCTAATTCTTTAGTTCCCTCCACAGATTCTCTATTGGAGTCAAGTCAGGACTCTGGCTGGGCCACTTCAAAACGTTAATATTTTTGCCAGCTAATCAACACTTTTGCTGCGTGTTTTGGGTCACTGTCATGCTGAAATGTGCAGTGCTGCCCAAGGCCAAGTTTCCCAGCAGACTGCCCGATGTTGCGGTTGAGAATCTTGATGTAGTCTTCTTTTTTCATTGTGCCATTTACTTTGATTAGGTTGCCTGTCCCACTGGTTGAAAAACACTCCCAAAGCTTGACCGTTGGGATGGTGTTCTTGGGGTTGAATGCTTCTCCTTTTTTACACCAAATGAAGGCTACATCATTGTGGCCAAACAATTACATTTTTGTTTCATCTGACCACAAAATAGAAGACCAGAAGTCTTCTTCTTTGTCCAGATGAGATTTTGCAAAGGGCAAGTGTGTTTTTGTGTGCTTTATTTGGAGAAGTGGCGTCCTCCTTGGTCTGCATCTGTGGAATCCAGCAGTATGCAGTGTCCGTTGGACTGCCTGCCTTGAGATGTTGGCACCAGCATAGCCCAGATTCTTCAAGATGGCCTTGGTGGTGATCCTTGGATTCTTCTTCACCACTCGCGCCGTCAGCCTTGCCAGAGCAGGTGTCACTTTTGATTTCCTACCACGTCCTCTGAGATTTTCCACAGTGTGGAATGACTTGTGTTTTTTAATGAAACTTTGTACAGTGCCCTCTGGAACTTGAAGACATTTAGATATGGCCTTGTAGCCCTTTCCTGAGTTGTGTGCAGCCACAGTGCGCAGCTGCAGGTCCTCACTGATCTCTTTAGTTTTTGCCATGACTTGCCACAAACCAACTACTGAGAGCTGCTCTTTTTCACCTATTGAGTTGATTGAAACAATCAGAGCAATTAATCAGAGTAATTAGGATGCTTTAGAACAGTGTGGACTATTTGGAATGGTATAGAGCCTTGAATTTTCCATAACAATTGTTTCTTTTTTCACTGAAATCAATGGCACATTGTAGTATCATAGTTTGATGCACATCTATATCCTTTCCAGTCAGAAGAAACGTGTTAATCACATTAAAATCATTTTAAGTCTAAATTTGACAGGGGTATGAATAATTTTGGGCTTAACTGTATATAAAAGGGGTGTCAAATTAATTTAGATGAATTAATCACAGAAAAAAAATGTACGCTGATTAATCGCACCACGTGACTTTAACACGGCCCTGTTCTGGCCACATGTGCTCTGTAAAATGAAGGACAAAGCTTATGTTTATGTTATGAAGGAAAGTTTATGTTTAAAAATGGACAGCCCCTGATACCAGCGCCAGTGGCCAGCCACACTAGACCAGGCAATCAGACCCAAACTGAGCACGTCTACCTGTGACCCACTAACTAACTCCCCAGCAAAACAGTCTCTGTTCCCGAGTTTATTTTGAGATGCCTAGTATGCATGGGCCCCAGAACCATTGTATTAGGGGGTGATGTGCCCCTCCCCTCCCCAATTAAAAATGCTTCTGACATCCATGCTTGTATGTACATTGTCTTAAATTGCACCTTATACTTGGACGTAGTTCTATATTGTTCTTGCTAAAGCATTTTTTATTTTTTCCCTCAGCATATCAGGTCATATTTTTGATTGCTGTGACCATTACTGCATATGAACAGTGAAAAAAAGAGACGTTGAAAGTCTGCAATGTTGATTATTCATTCACTCACATGCCAAAATTCATTTGAATTTTTGAATTCTTTTACAGCCTAAGTGTTTGTGATTAATTAAAGTTAATTAATCATAGAGCTTGTAATTAATTAGATTATATTTTAAGTCATTTAACACTCCCAG
>JBBPCX010000035.1:1162701-1174132 GCA_037974365.1 Hydrocynus forskahlii | reverse complement strand
CAACATTAGTCATACCTTTTGCAAACTGTCACAGTCTATGGGAAAATACCAGTGGAGACATGCAAAAAGCTCGTCAGTAATTATAGGAAGCGTTTGATTGCTGTAATAGCCAAACACAAATACGGCTTTTCTATTGATTATTGAGAAGGGTATGAATAATACTGGACATGCCAGTTTTTGTTCAAATGTAAATAAAAGCTGAGAATTTTTTTCTCCACCATGATTATTTGCTGAATATATATACACACACTTGCCACTCACTGTCCATGGTGCTGAATGGCCCACTCCTGGTAGCAGTCACAGGTTGAATGACCGTCACATGCCCTTTCAGTACACTTGGTGGGGGGATGGACCAAGTGAAGCCAGCGCACCTGAGCCAGATTACCAAGTACCGCCAATGAGGAGTCAGAGCAGAAAGAGAGACTACTAAAACTGGACTTCGCTCTCCTCAACAGACTCCAGCCCTAAGAACCGTTACCGCTCCCTAAAAAGATGCCAGACACCTGTGGGCACCCTGAATCCTTTCACCTCTGCAACCTTCTGAACAAAAACCATTGAATCCCAACCATGACCCTCATTGTTCTTCTACCAGTTCCATTTTCCTCACCTTAAACCCGATGTCTCCGTGTTTGTGTTCGTCTATAAACATAGAGAAAGAGAAAAAGAGAGAGAGAGAGCGTCAGTTCACTATGATGTAATTGGTACTACTTGATAGTTTGATTGCTTATTCTTTCTTACTATGTTTTCTGATATATCTCAGCGAGTACTTCAGCAATTAGTCTGGGTAAAGTTTCAAACATTGTTTTATTCTACATTGCTGTGTTTGCAGTACTCTTTTCAAAGTCAGTAAGGATTTAAATAAAACATGAAAACATTGTCTTAAAGTGTTAGTGAAAAGGTTTTCTTCACTGGACAAAGTGTAAGTAACTGACTGAATCTGCATGTTTTGACACATGTAAACATTTTTTTGATTGATTTAGTGGTTGTTGCGCAGGTGAATCTGAGTCATGAAAAAAGCTGTAACTGTTTTGAAAACCGCATGAAGAGGGGTGAGAATGATGTTCCCGAAGTGAGAATTGCATCAAAGTAACTGAGAAAAATTGTATTAGCAGCAGGTGGATGCTGAAGATTAAACTTTATCTCAGTGCTTATTTTCTTTGAGGGAGCAGTAGAGCCCATTTATCTTGCTCGGTTGCTTACTAATAACAGTCAAGCTAGCTAGCAGACAGAAGTAACCATAACTTATAAGGTAGTTTCAAGGGATTGCGGTTTACTCAGTCAGCAAGCACAGACTACAATGAAATGATCACACAGCTGTTCAGTGTGGCCTGAGAATATTTTACCTGTAAAAAAAAACGTGTCACCGTTTTTGTCGTTTTTAATCTGAAAAAAAAAATCTGATGCAGTTTACAAGGTTTCACATTGAATAGGTAAATATAAATGGTCCAAAATGCAAATATTTTCCCTTGTAAAGTGAAGATGTATTTGTATAGTTCACTTCTTCTTTCTCTTGGAGTGCGTTTACTCATTTTCATTCACAAGTGAGTGTTTGAGTGAAGGAGGGAATGAGAGAATAAATGAATGACTGAGTGAATACATGAGTGAGTGAGTGAGTGAGTGAATGAGTAAATAAATGAGTGAGAGAGAATGAAGTGTAAAGTGTAAAGTGTCCATTTGTCATATATGAGCCCACCGCAGCACACAGTGTGAATGAACGTTTGAATGAGAGCAACGAAGTAATGTTTGAGTGAATGAGGGAATGATTGAATAAATTAATGACTGAACTGAATGACTAAGTGAGTGAGTGAGTAAATGCATGACTGAGTGACTGAATGAGTGAGTGACTGAATGAGTGAGTGAATGAATAAATGAGTGAATGAATGAATGGGTGAGTGAACAAACTAGAGAGTCGGTGAGTGAAAGAGCGAGTGAACGAGTGAGTGAGCGAACGAGTAAGGGAGTGACTGTGTGGGTGAGTGAATGAGTGGGTAAATGTTTGAGTGAGTGAATGACTGAATGAGTGAGTGCGTGAATAAATAAAGGCATGAATGGGAGAGTGCACAAATGAGGGAGTGAGCAAGTCAATGGGTGAATGAATAAGTGAATAAGTGAGTGAGAACGAGTGTGTGTGAGTCAATGAATAAGTGAGTGAGTGACTGGGTGAATGAGTGTGAGTAATTAGGTGAGGGAATGAATGAATGAGTGCATGAGTGAGGGAGATAATGAATGAGTTAGTGAAGGAACAAGTGAAAGATTAAGCAAATGAGTGAGAGCAAGAGTGAATGGATGAGTGAATAAATGAGTTGTCATGGCCTGCGAGCGGCTTGTAGAGGCCGCCCTTGTTTAAGTTTGTACTTAGGTTTTGTTTTGTGCTTTTATTCTGAAGGTGTTGGGTTTTAGGGTCTCAGCTGGGTTTTTTTTTAAAGTGAGTTTGTTTAGTGGTGGTTGGGTTTTGAGTTTATGTATAAAAAGGGGTTTGTGTTATGTTTCTATTGTGGATCAACCGCCATGCTGAGCTTGCTTTGCATTCACCTGTCTCAAGTTGAAGTAAGAGCCTTAAGTTTTGTTTGTTGGCCCTTGTGCCTTGAGTTTTGCATTTTCTTGAAAAGGTAAAGAAAATAAATAAAGAATGCAGCACGTGGACCTCCTCTGGTGTGTGTGTGCCTGCCATACATGCATGGAGACAGGGAAGACCAGTGACAGAGTGTGAATGAGCGAGCAAGTGAGTAACTGAGTGAGTGACTGGATGAACGAATGAGTGTGTGAACGAGTGAATGCATGAGTGTGTGAATGAGTGAATGAACGAGTGAATGGGTGAATTCGTGAAAACAATGAGTCAGTGAATGACGGAGGGACTAAATGAATGAGTGAATTATAAACCAGGTCCATAACTTTGCCTTAATCCCCTTAGCTACTCAGAAGAAGTGTTTCAGGCTGTAAGTGGGACACGCTACACTTTACTTGACTAAACACACTGCAGAGTGAATGTGCTGATCTGAGGCCAGGCTGGCCTTGTCTACATAATTGTGTTCATTAGGATGCAAAAAAACAAAAAACACTTCATTCTGAGAACGTTTGTGCTCAGAGGAAGCTTCATAAGCTCTGCCTCAGGCCTTTTCTTTACAATCCTGATCTAAAGCCCCCCTCTGCTCTCGCTTTCAGAGGCCTAAATATTCATGGGAGAGCGCAGAATGCGCGAACCCTCCAATCAGATGGAAAGGCAGCCGTCGCCCTGGCGATGTGACGACATTTACCACTGAATCGCACACAGACACACACTTGTGGACACACATTTGCAATCGGGCAGACCTCAGCCATCGGCTCATTAAAGTCACAGGAGCAGCAGGGGTAAGACCCGCCGAGCATCACAGAAAAACCCCAGCAAGATAATCTGCAATCTCTAACAAGAGACACAACAAAGCAGTCACATTAAAGAACCGCTTTAGTGACTAAGCTTATCAAAAACTTAAACAACGTAATTTGCATACATGTTTAATGGGTGGTGTGGGAGGATGAGAGAGAGAGAGAGAGAGAGAGAAAGAGAGAGAAAGAGAGAGAAAGAGAGAGAGAGAAGGAGAGAGGGAATGAGACAGGACAAAGAGAGAGAGGGGAGGAGAGAGGTGGAAGAGAGAAAAAGAGGGAGAGAGAGAGAGAGAAAGGGAAGAGAAAAAAAAGGGTGGAGAGAAAAGGAGAGGGAGAAAGAAAGAAAAGAGATGGATAGAGAACATAGAGAGAGAAACAGAGGGGGTAAGAAAAACTAAGAGAAAGATTAAGAGAGAGGGATAGAGAAAAGCAGAGAGAAAAACAGATGACTAGAGAACAAAAAGAAAACAGAGAGAACAGAGAGGGTGAGAGAAAAAGGAGAAAGGAAGAGATGGACAGAGAACACCGGGGAAAAAGTAATAGTGAAAGAGAGAGAGACAGAGAGAATTTTGAAACATTCCAAAGACTAATAATAACAAAAATAATAATAATAATCTTTAGGAAAACAAGCATAAAGACACACAAAAAATAAACAAAAAACCCCCACAAAATCTGTAAAACTTAAAACTACAAGAGTTATGTAAATGAGCTACCAGAATGAACCAATCAGAAGAAGCAGCAATCATCCCTCACCGCCCTGAGGAGGCTGAAGCCTCGCTCTGCAGTGCAGCCCAGTCACATCCCTCCTGAAAGGAAGACTGAAATTGCCAAGAAACGGTTTCAGCAGAGATTTAGAGAGAGGCCAGGAATTCATGACACAGAAATCTGATTCATCGCCAGCCCTCTCTGAAAAAAAGAGAACATATGGGTGGGGAATGGGTGGATAATGAAAAGAAAAGTCCCTAATGACACTGAGACAGTCATGACCACATTCAACATCTACACATATAAAGCAGTACTTTCTGTTTTTCCCATCTAGTGGTTATTATTATGTTTTTTTTTAATTGCAAAACTTTAGTTCTATGTGACACAGAAACACCAAATAAACCATCTGACACTTCAAGCTTCAACACAAACTAGGGGAACTTTCATTTAAAGAGCTGTTTTGCTGTATGATGACGATTTACCATGTGATCCGTGCCGCTTGCGTTTGAAAGGTTAAAAGCAGTGAACTCCATCCAGACTAACCTGTACACACAAATTCAACATCCACCTCCAGCTCCCACCAGCTAACATCAGCCTCCTCACGAGACAAACAGAGTAGGAAGAAGAACTCCAGATCAGACAGTGCACTTTTAACTGTCTCCAGTAGGAAATTCATGACAGAGGGAGTGGTAGCCTTACCTCCCAAAAAACACTGGAGCTTCCCTCAGAAGTAAAACTGGGATTACCAAGCCACCTTATAGTTCACACAGGAACAAATGATCTCAGATCTCTCAATGAGAGCAGTGATAGAGAAGGCGAGCAACAGTATCCCAAATATGCAAGTATTTTCACCCATACTGTTCAGAAAACGCCTGCGTCTCCCAGGGAACGTGCTTTCCAGCCAAACACCTTGCTCATCATGCAAATCTGGCCACAGCCTGTCCTCTCTGCCTTTGTCCACCTATCCAAAGAGGTAATTCCTGTGTTTGTGAAGACATTAACCTTTAGAACGCAAGCAGCATGGATCCGTGCCAGAAGCATAACAAATAGTAAATTGTCATCATACAGCAAACAACTCCTTACATTGAAGTTCCCTTGGTTTGTGTTGATGCTGGAGGTGTCAGACATTGGTGTTCCTATGTCACATAGATCCAAAGTTATTGTAATTAAAAAGCATGCAGAGGTAACCGCTACTGGGGTTTTAAAAATGGCATTACATGCAAATTCCCATAGAGGACAAAAATGCTCAGATTTCTTTTATTTTGGGTCTTAGAAACGAAAGGAAACAAACAAGATTTTCAAACATGGGAGAACTTTCAGGATAGTCTCCTACCACAAGTGGGTGGGGAAAACCTGCGGAGGAAGGGGGTCTAAAGAGCGGCCAAGTGAAAGAACAGCAAACAGCGAGTGTGTAGGAAAGCAAACACCGGTTTCAGACTGTTTTACACCGTTTATATTTGTTGATCAGATTTTACAAATATCCTGAGAATCCTGGTTCCCTATCAGCAACAGCAACTCCAGATCAGAGCAAGAACACTGACCTACACCCAGGCTCTCGGCAGCGAAACCCATGGGCGTCACCGCCATTCACGTGTCCCCTACACATTTCATAATTACTCGTTTAGAAAAAAAAAATTCCTCTAATTTATCTTGGGACACCTGGAAATCACTCAAAAGGGTACACCAGGGCCATTTAACATAAAAAAATGAGATGTATACAGAGGAACCATTTTGAAAAATTAAACAGTAATAAATCAATAAATGTAGAACAACAAGAAATATGTGGGAAACTACAAAGGCTAAAAAAAAAACAATAATGGAATATCAACTGAAGAAGATTTAGGGAAAATTCAATGGCCTACAACCCAGAAAGGCCTGTGGTACAGATGGCATCTTAAATAAAAAAAACAAAAAACACATATCATAAACTCAAACTGGTTTTTCTAAAAGTATTTCATTTTATTCGAAACAGTGGCCACTTTATTTGAATGGTCTGAAATGAAGGGCTCATAATCCGTATAATCAAATTTGACCCGAGCTGTTACAGCGGCATCTGTGATGCAACAGTAATATGAACAACAGAATCACAAAGTCCCTTATAGAGCTCTACAGAGAAAACTCATATCAGCTTCTTACCAACTAATCAAACATGAATATAAAATACCCAAGCTCTTTATAAGTGACTCCAAAACTGAATGCCTCCTCTCTGCAGACAAACTCATTTTATGAGAGGGACTTTAATATATATTGGAAAGCTTCTGTGAGATGTGGGCTTTGAAAATAAATCACCAAACCACTCAGTAAGGAGCTTGGGTGTGGTTCAGTCGGCCTTGGACTTGGTATGCATTTACTGTGATTGCTTACGCAGATGCAACTTTCCCATTTAACAAACATGGTGGCAAAGGGATGACTTTGGTGTAGCATTTCCTGGTAATTAGAGTAGGTGACAAAATACAGGAACAACTGGATACAACACAAGAAGATTTCTGGTAAAACTGGTGACAGAAGGACCACTGCATAACGAGTTACGTGACACACTCTGTAAATCTGGCAGCTCACTGGACAGTAAGGATGAAGTAGTGAGGGATGGTATGACGTAAGTCTGGAAAATTAAGTGCAAACGTGAGTGCATTTCAGTTGGGGAGTGGGAAACGGGCACAACTGGGCTCAGGCGTGGGTCTTTATGACCTAAAACCCACTGACATCAAACCCACTGACATCAAACACACCGAATGGCATCACCACATACTCGCTCAAACCGCCAGATACAAAAAACCCCAAAAATACATCAAAACCATTATGGTTTGAGCGAGTGTGTGGTGAAACTGCAAATAAGCAACACAAACAGTTGCTCAGTACTATCTGGACATACAGTACTGCGAAAAACCTTGAGGCACTCCCCCATTTCTTCATATTTTGCCAGACTTTCTTGTGGTTTTAATGTAGTCTTGAGGAACAGTTCTCTTTGTTGCTCAAGACTACTAGAGTCTTTGAAAAGGACTTTCAAAGACTCTCATTTTCAGTCCAGTCCCTGAACCTGACCAGTTTCAGAGGAATGTTTTGGTTTGTTAAGCCACACAATGACCTACGTAAGAATCATTCAAGCAGAACAAAGCACATCTAACTTAAGTCCTGAACTAGTGGTAAAACAGGTCCAGATGATCAGGTGGTGATCAGTATACTGGTGCTGAATGCGGAGTGGTTGGAACAACTGTATCAAGGCACCTTGTATCTTTAGACACTTTGAAGTCTGTCATAGTAAAGCATTTGTTCCCATTACTTTAATTTAATCTACTCAATATGCCACAGAAATGACAGTTTGACAGGCAGAAAATAGTATTTTTGCACCAGAAAGGTGATTCCAAGTAAAATATAAAGACATGTCACGTAAGACTGTTGCGCAGTGCTCTATATCGAGATTACACATGAGGAACAGTGTGTTATAGATGTACAGACTGAAAATGGCCAGTGCAGATAGAGCTGGTCACCCAGAGAGACCAGACTGTGCTCCCACTGTGAGCTGACATTGATGGAAATGGAGCTGCAAATGTGTTGTGTATGAAGGTGAGTCTCCCCTGGGTTTCTACACAACAGAAACACAGATCAGGAGAGAAGGGGACTGATCACACACAGCCAGATCTGTGACAGCCTGTCACAACCTGAGAGACCACCATTGAGGCCAATATTCACAATATAATTGATTAATACCACTACTTACTTTGTCTTCTGTTACTGTTATTATGTTCCTTTATTTATTCTTTTACTGATGCATGATCTATATCCTACTCTAATTCTTATCTGTTCTAAGTCTATTTTGCATGTATGTTTACATGTTTATGCAACAGTGTGAAATTTATGCTGGTAAAGCACCTTTAAACTTAACTGAATTGGACTGAGAGAGAGAGAGGGAGAGAACAGAGAATAGTAAGAAACAGAGCATGAGGATGTTGAGGAGAGAGAGAGAGAAGAAATGAGAAAGAAAAAGACAAAGCGATAGAGTGATAGAGACAGACAGGAAGGGTTCGAAATAGTGAAAGAGAGAAAGGAAAATAAGACAGAGAGAGGGAGAAAAGAAAAGAGGACGAGAAAGACAGAGCAAGGGAGTGGGAAAGAGAGGGGGTAGAGAGAAGAGAAAAGGCAAAAGAGACAGAAATAAGGTGATAAAGACAGCAAGAGATAAAAAGAAAAAGAGAGGATGGTTGAGGAGAGAGAGGGGGAGAGTGTGTGAAAGAGAGAGAGAGAGATAAAGCAAGAGAGAAAGAGAGAGAGAAAGATGGGTGGGGGTGAAAAAGAGAGAAATAGCTTCTCTTGATCCATGAAAAAAACCCACTTTAAATGATGTTTCTGCAGGTTGCGCTCTAAAGACGTCTAAAGAACAACATCAATTATGACTAATTGGCAGATTGATGTCACTTTATGCAAATGCTTTAAATAAAAAGGGATCAGCCATAATTACTTACTTATGCTCAGCAGATAGTGTCAGAATAATGAGCTGAACATGCTGGAAAAATGATATTTTGGCGAATGAATTAATCTTAAGTCGTAACATATTTAACATTTATAATAAAATTACTGTAAGTTTATTATGATTACTCAACCTATTTTAAACTAACAGATGTGTCTGCTTATGGAATAACATTAAGTAATTAATACTTGTATTACTTAATTAATTACTTTGTAATTTATACCAGCAATCATCTAGAAATAGAGGTTATAAAGTTCTTACAGTCTCTTACAATGTCCTTGCGTTTTTATAATGTTCTTATTATGTTAGATTATTCTTACAATTGTTTTATGAAAATATTAGATATATTTTCAGAAACAAACAAGTAAATCTCAAAAATTATATTGCACTCCCCTTTGTGTGGAGTCGGTATACGGATATTAAACCTGTTTTAAATGGACTGCTTTTGTGATGTCACAAAAAACAACTTTTTAAATATTTATTACGTCTCTACAGCCTACAGCAGGTTAGCCCCACCCATTCATGTTGAAGTTATAAGGAACCAATTGGAACACAGCTCTTTTCCATATATCACTCGTAGAGGTGCAATAGCAAACACAGCCTGTTTAATTCGAACTGCTAAGAGAAGTTAGGAAATCGTGTAAAAATGATTGATGCTGTTTTTGGGGACATAAATCCTCACAAATGTTATCAGTGGATGACAGGTAATTTACATACACCAGTCTTAAAGGAACAATAGTAAAAACAGGGTTTTTAATTGAAAAAGTTGAGATATCAGATGTTGTCAGTGGGAAAAATAATCAAACACAAGAAACATGTGGGGTATGGGCCCTGCAGGATTATTCTATTTGATGAGATATCCTCTATCCAGTGTGGTGAACGAGCTCCACTTGCTGTAGAACGGCACTATAGCTCACTGAACGTGAGGCAGTAAAATTCAGTTCAACACTTTTACTGCATGACATGGTTTATAAGTCAGACCCGTTTTGCATTCAGAACAGCCTGAAAATGCTTTTTGCACCTTTCTGCATAGCAATTTTCCCCAAAGGCTTTTGTAAAGAATCTTTTTTTTTTGGAGGGTTGGATGAAAGACAACATTTGTGTGTCTACACACTCCTCCCAATCCTTCTGAAATGTTTTTGGTCCTTTGGCTGCCTGCCCACACTGTCTCCCTCACTTTATGATGGCAGCCTTTTTCCATTCAGTCTGATCCTTGCAAGAGAAGGAAAAAAAAAAGAAAAAGAAAAAGCCCTGTCATGCAGGATGAAAATAGTATCAGGATTGTAACAAAATGTCAGAAATAAAGACGTTTGGTCCTCTTGAACGTGCTGTTTTGCTGCTTACATTTATTTGTTTTTCATGTCACGTGCGACTGCGCAGCCAGACAACTCACTAATTATGGTAAAACAGAATTTTATGAGTAAATAAGCAAGCAATTTTCTTAATGGACTTTTTGATTTTATGGCTCTGTCTGGATAGGATTCATTAAATACGCATGGCCTATAAATACAGGCTACGCATACGCGCTTAGAAACACTTTGTGGCCAAAACTATGTGGACACCTGACCATCACACTTTTATGATTATGTTGGACATAGCCTGTCGAAACCATGGAGATTAATATGAAATCTACCCTCTCCTTTGGGCTATAACAGCATCTATTCTTTTGGAAAGATTTTCCACAAGATTTTGGAATGTGTAATTTGTGTATATTTAGTCAACAGAGCACTTCAGAGGTTTGGAACAAATGAGAAGACCTGGCTCACAGTTAACTTTCCAATTCATCCCAAAGTCAGGCTACTGTGCAGACCACTTGAGTTTCAAACTTATCAAACCATATCTTTATATCTTTATGGACTTTGTGCACAGGGACAAATGCTGAAACAGGAAAGGGCCTTCCAAAAACAGTTGCTTCTACGTTGGAAGCATTTGGTGCTGGGCAATAGAGCTGCAAATGGCGAGCAGATTGGAGAGTAAACACTGGTTTTAGACCATTAAAGTTTTTATTTGTTGAAATGACGTTTTTCTACTTTACTCTAAGGGTTATATTTTGTTGTGTGTTGTAGCATTAACAGTAGCATTCAGTGGAACTAAGGAGCCCAAACCCTGAAAAACCCAGCTCATTATACCTCCTCCACCAAACTTTAGCTCTGGCACTCCTGTAGGTAGACTTCTCCTGGTATTTTTCAAAGCCAAATTTGACTATCAGACATAAAATGAAGCATGATTTATTACTCTAGAAGAATTTTTCCACTGCTCTGGAGTCTGGTGGCATACTGATCTTCTTTTACCCCACTCCATTTAAAGGCTCCCTTTGCATAGTTCTTTTGCTGATATTGTTTCTAGAGGTAGTTTGGAACTATAGTGAATGATGCAACAGAGAATAGGCCATTTTTATGCTTCAGCTCTTGGCAGGCTGGGCTATTGTTGCAGCTCAGCTCTTACAGTTGACCAAATCTAGCAGGGCAGAAATTTCACTGACTTGTGGCAGAGATAGCATCCTATTGCGTGTTTAAAGTCACTGAGCTCTTCAAGCTCTGCTTGTCTAAAAGTATTCCATGGCAATGCGCTTGATTTTATACTCCCGTTAGCAATTAGTTTGGCTGAACCACTGTACCCAGTAATGAGGAGGAAACATTTGGCCATATAGTGTAGGTGCCAGTAATGCTACAACCACTTTTGGTAACCTAAAGAAACTATCAATGGATGTTTCTTTAGAGAATCATTTTTGTAATCATGATGTAAATGAACCTTTCAATAGTTCATGTAATGTAATGGCTCCAAAGGTTTCTTCCAGAACCGTGCATCCAAGCAAATAACCATTTCAAAACTTTTAAGAGCCTAATATATAATAATCCTTTGTCTTGAGTCGACAAAGATAAATAATTTTAATCCCCC
>JBBPCX010000035.1:1148450-1162601 GCA_037974365.1 Hydrocynus forskahlii | reverse complement strand
ATGTAAACAGAGTGACCAGAGTAATGTAAACAGAGTAATTTAACAGAGTGACCAGAGTAATGTAAACAGAGTGACCAATGTAAACAGAGTAATTTACCAGAGTGATCAGAGTAATGTAAACAGCGTAATTTAACAGAGTGACCAGAGTAATGTAAACAGAGTAATTTAACAGAGTGACCAGAGTAATGTAAACAGAGTGACCAGAGTAATGTAAACAGAGTAATTTACCAGAGTGATCAGAGTAATGTAAACAGCGTAATGTAACAGAGTGATCAGAGTAATGTAAACAGAGTGATGTAAACAGACTAGTGTAGCAGCATGTGATGTAACAATAAATCATTAATACAGATGTGAAATATGACAATGAATATTATATTGTTAGAATATTCATTAAAATATTATAAAATATGTCCATTTTGAGACAAAACTCTATTGTTCTTTAATTAATTTCATATTTGATATTATTACAGTAATATAATGTGAACTTTCCAATCATCAAAATTTTATCCACAGAAAACCACAATATAATTCCTGACTAATGGGCCATTACCTTTGACGGGGTGTGTGTGTCTGTGTGTTTGGCGGGGTGGGGGGTGGTGTGGGGGGGCGCTGTTACAGGTGTGTTGCCACCTACCTTATCAATATTTATCATGAAGGCCACTGGCTTTGAAAAAATGCTGTCACTCCAAAGTCACTCCAACGCTTTAGCAGTCAAACCACACGACATTTTTTAATGCTTTAATCAAAGCATTTAATAACTGAAACAAATGAAAACAAAGGAAAGAAAGATGAAGGACATTCTCATTGCTTTCAGACTGATGGTGCATAGTTTATGTTGAATATATTCATAACACATATATATAAAATATTTAAAATATATGAAAATACAGTACTATGCAGAAGCCTTGAGCCATCCCTTATGTTTTTCATATATTGCTTCCAAAGAACTAGACTTTGGCAAGAGGTTTTAATGTAGTCTTGAGGAGCAGTTCTCCAGGCTTTCTGCATCTGACCAGTTTCAGAGGAATGTTTTTTGTTTGTTAAGATACACAGTGACCCACGAATGAATCATTCAAGCAGAACAAAGACATCTAACTTTAGGCCTGAACCAGTGAAGAAACAGTTGCCGATGATTCCAGATAATCAGGCGGTGATCAGTATACTGGTGGTGCTGAATACTGAGTGGTTGAAAATTCTTTATTTAGGCTCCTTGTATCTTTAGGCAGTTTGCAGCCTGTCGCAGTAAAACATTTGTTCCCATTTCTTTAATTTAATCTACTCAGTATACCAAAGATAAAACAGTTTGACAGGCAGAAAACAATATTTTTTGCCCCAACAAGACGACCCAAAGCAAATATAATGACATGAGGGCTGGCTCAAGACTGTTGTGCTGTACTCTGTATCGAGATTACACATGAGGAACAGTGTGTTATAGATGTACAGACTGAAAATGGCCAGTGCAGATAGAGCTGGTCACCCAGAGAGACCAGACTGTGCTCCCACTGTGAGCTGACATTGATGGAAATGGAGCTGCAAATGTGTTGTGTATGAAGGTGAGTCTCCCCTGGGTTTCTACACAACAGAAACACAGATCAGGAGAGAAGGGGACTGATCACACACAGCCAGATCTGTGACAGCCTGTCACAACCTGAGAGACCACCAGTGAGGCCAATATTCACATTAATATTAAATATTAATACTATTTACTTTGTCTAATGTTTCTTTTATTAACAAGAAGGTGATTCAAAGAAGAATATAAAGAAATAAGGGGTGGCTCAAGACTTGAGCATGTATATATTGTATAAATATATATATAAGACATGTTAAATATTCAAAGTGGCAGACAGGCATCAGACTCCAGACAGACACTTTTGGCCAAAATGAGACAAGCCTTCATGTTCCTTTTGGTCAGAAGTGGCTTTTACCTTCCAACTCTCCCATGGATACCATTTTTGCTCATTTTCTCTAATGGTGGAATCACAAATGCTGACCTTGTCAAAGGTGAGTCAGGCCTGCAGTTTCTTAGACGTTCATTTGGGTTCGTTTGTGGCTTCCTGGATGAGTCAGCGCTGCGATCTTGGAAGAATTTTGGCCACTTCTAAGAAGATTTACTGCTGTTCCACGTTTTCCCCATTTGGAGCTAATGGCTCTCACTGTGATTCACTCACTGTGAGTCTCAGGGCCTCAGAAACAGCTTTGGAACCCTTTCCAGACTGATATATTTCATTAACTTTTGTGGCACAGCATGCTGAAGCCCTCTAGCTCAGTTGAGATTGCTGGAAAGGTTCTATTTAAGTGATGTTTAGATTCAGCAGGGCTGGCAGTACTCAAGTCTAACTGAACCCAGTCATCAACTAAATGTAGTTAATTGTTTGATTACGCAACTAAGGGTGCAATTATATTTTCCACATAGGTGTTGGATAGCAATTACCCTTCAATGAATTAAATAATTAATTAATAGTTTTGCACTTTTTCCAGTTGTTTTTGTGTTTTACTAAACATAGTTTGATTACATTTCTGCGAGACAATGTGAAGTGTGATGCCACGGCTGGTATAAAACCAGTGATTGAAGACATCTGACACTGGTTTATTACCAAAAAAAATGTTTGTGTTAAAAACTCCGACTCACCTACAGAAGGGCATTAACTTGCTGTCCATAACCAAGCCATTTATGGTTAAGGATGGTTAGAGCGGGTGGAAAAAGCGCATATAGCTGCATTCACAGGCTGCTTTTTAAAAATGAAACCTCAACAAACAGTGACACACGTCTTTTTTATAACTGACCTGAGTTTTAGTGTCTTAAAGTATGAGTCTGCTGTGTGTTTATCACCATGGAACTGCCTTGTTGCACTGGGTTTGTCGCTTTGCAGCCATCACAATTCTCACTCTGAGACTCCCAAGGCGACTCTCTCCTCATGTAGCATGAAGGCAACTTGACCAAAAAATGAATTTTTACATGATTAATACTTGGCTCCTGATCAACCGATCAAAAATCCTAATATACGTTCAATACACTGCATATTAGGGAACGTTTTACCAAATTTTACCAAAATTCAACTTGGACGAGAAGCGTCACCTTTTTCGACTGTGAAAAGAATAACAATAAAAAAGAAACACATTTTTAAGGTGCTGTATAGATTTACAGAGGTTTCTACTATACTTACAAATGCCTGTCGTTTTTCACTTTAGCTGATGCACACTTGTGCCACAAATGCATGAGAAAAAACAGTAATAACTACTTAAAATTGGACCAGGTGCTACATGTGAGAGTTTAACACTGATTTGAAGTGAATTTCATCCTTTGGACCGGCAGGTGACCATACTGGATTGTGTTCTGAGGTCTGTGGGTGTTAATGAGAAGTGGGCCTTTGGCATTACATGACATATGAGTTCCTACATTCGATAAAACCTTTCACACTACATGGCTAGATGCAGTGTAGAATGACATTTGTATGACACTGCTCTGTTACACTAACTGGATTTTCCCCTCTGCACTTATATTACACTGAACTTGTGAACTGCCCCCGAGTGTCCACATGGGAACATGCAAGAAAATATTCTTCGAGAAGGAACAATTGATCAGGCTCTATTTTCCCTTTGAGCAGCTTTTCATGCATTTCATGAAGTACACAGTGGCTCGACCTTTCGAAGGTCTTGTTCGCACAAAGAAAGACACATTTGAAAAAGTAGATTTACTGCCCATCTCTATCCGTGCTTTTGCAACCCTTTTTGTAAAATGTTTTAGGGCCACACCGAAATTCTGAAATGTTTGAAAAAAACAACTGCTTTTTAGGCAATCCCATCTGAATATTGCTGTTCGTGTTATGTGTTTTGGTCACACACAGAGACGGGCTGATGCCCTCCCTCCAGTTCTGAATAACTTGTGTTTGCACAATTGGTGCACAAGGCTGTAGGGATTTTTACATTTATTTAGGTTTAATTTATAGATATCCTCCACCAGAATCAGTTTAGGCTGATTCACCCTTATATTTATTAACTGATTAATAAATAGTCAATTATTAATTGATTATTCATTCATTAATTAGGGGTTTCCTATTAAGCAGGGTTCATTAAGTAATCCAGCATAAACCATTCGGCCAGCAAAGTAGTTCAGCAGGAGTACAGTAATTAACCCTTTGAAATTCCTCTAAACAGCACTATTTAAAAGAGTTGGCTTGAAAAAAAGGAGATTAGCTAATTATTATCATTTTTCTAATGAGCACCGGTAATGGGTTGCAGCCATGAAGGGACTCCACTTTTAATGAAGAAGAAAAGAGTCACTGGTCACAATAAGACAACATTAATTACCACACGAGACAAACATATAATACACATAAACAGCAAACAAATGAATGGAGTACTGATAGGATAGATAGTGAATTGGATTGAGCAATGGAAACAGTTCGTCTGTCCTTGATCAGCAAGTTCAAAAGAAAACACGAAAACAGCCCAACATCTCAAGGACAAGTTAAAACGTATGATCACCCCTTTTGCACCAGCTTATCAAAATGAAAAGGAAGGTTTTACTTGTGCGTCGGGTCCTGGAGACGTCGCGTGGTCTCGTGTGTCAGTCTTGGGGCCGCAGAGGTGGAGGTGAGAGTCAGGCCTTGGAGTCTTGAACTTGCAGGCTGAGGAGACGAAGAGAAGTCTTTGGAGGTTGAAGCTGACGCAGTCCTTCGGTGACGGAGCAAGCAGAGTGTAGTGGTTTGGTCTTGCCCAAACTGTGCTCAAAAGTCTGTGGTCAAGGGTCCCTCTTTTATTGGGGAGCGGGCAATGTCCTTGCCCCCCACCCGCAATTTGGTCACTGGCCAATCAGAGGACCCCCCTCCCCTGTGCAGGGCGTGAAGGGGGGAGAAGCCCCTTGACGGCTTTGTGGAATGAAAGAATTTTCTTGGTGGCAGAAAAAAGTTCATAAATTCTTCACGTGGGAATGTTTAAACTTGTGATTTTGTCCGGGTCGTGATCCGAGCTTTACACAAATACCAAACATGCATACATTTGGATAAACATTCCACAGACTGTGACTCGATTCACAAATACATTCTAATACCCCATACTTAGTTACACAAACAAAAAAAATAATGCTTGAATATCATGTGGTTATGAGACCCCTTTGGTCCCCAACAGTTATGATTGTCCTAAAAGCTTAGCTCTTTAAGTTTGTGAGTTACAGAGAATGAAATCTCTAGTGTTCCTTTGTCTCAATCTAGGACCATATGGCTGTCAGGAGGTGAGGTATGACTTTGCTAAGGCATGTTTATTTTAGAATATCGCATTTAGTCTTTCCCAGCCAAAATTCTGAGGCAAATGACTATCATAATCATGACCAACTTTGAAGGCTGCACAGTTTGAAATCTGACATGACAAACTTTTAAAGAATACTGACATACTTTTAAAGACACGAGGTTTAGAGACCTGATGGTCAACACACATACGCCCTCTCTTAGTTTTACCATTTAACATAGACACTGGAGTTATACCGGATGACTTATCAAAGGAACATGTTTATAAGAATTCACGTCTTAAGACAGAAATGTACTTTTACCTTGTGGCAGTTCAGCGTGTGAGGTGGGGGTACATGTGTGAAGGTGTGAAAAGGGGGGTCTCTGGAGAATTGCCGGTGCCTGAAAGTCTGGGGCCATCCTGAGCCAGGGCTCGGTTCCTCTGACCCAGGCCATTTGGTGACATCTAAGAATGTGGGGCTAGCTGTAATTCGCAGGAAAAAGGGGGCCTTAACTACCTTTATCTCTTGTTTTTGTTGATCCCTGTGGAGTGAGAAATTCCAGACTAGCTTTTGGAGGGAAAAAGTCAACAAAGGAATCGGGACTACACAGAAAAGGGTGTCAAGAAGGGGAGGTGGACATGTGGTGTGACTCCTTGACATGGATTAAGAGAGATCTTGATCCTACAAGGCTAATTGCACAGTTTTATGTGTGTGGCAAGGTGCAGATTGTGCTTCTCTTCCTCATGCATATTCAGTTGAGAGAGGAATGTGCAAAACATGGGAGGAATCCACACCTCTAGTATCGAAGTGGGGCTTATTTCATATTGTGCTGATCTGGTGTCGACCAGAGGAGAACAGATTCCCCTTCTGAGTCTTGGTTCCTGCTGAGGTTTCTTCCTTCAGTAAGGGACTTTTTCCTCTCCTCTGTCGCCTTTGGCTGGTTTACTAAATGCTCCGACTTGGATTCTGTAAAAATTAAGAGGACACAGTTGAATGCTTGTTGCTGTTTACAGACAGAATGACATGATTTAACCCTTAGAACTAAAATCTGATTTCAACAATTAAAAATAAAAAGCTGTCTGAAACTGGTGTGTGTTCTCCTAGACGGATGGCTGGGATGGATCTGTGCTGCTCGCGTTCTAAGGGTTAAACTCTGGGGACCATATGTACCAATGACGGGGCCACAATTCCTGTCTGACCTTAAGATCATGTTGCAACATATCAGATTGGATCTAGAACCTTGCATGAAAGTGGCTCAGATCTGATTTAAAGGGATCAGATCTGTGTCAAATAGAAGCGAAAATAATCAGCCACTTTTAACTGGTAATGTGACCCTAGCCTAATTCTCTAGATGTGTTGGAGCTGGGCAGTCAGGTGTCAATCATGTATTGAAAGATGTCAGCATTGTTGAAATGGTTTGTTTATCCAAACCCAAAGTGCATTGTAAAATGGTGTTTTCAAGTTTATCAGCCCTGGAGACCACATGCTATTCATTTTCACCATCAAAAATGCTATTTCAGTGTAAATGTGAGGCCCAAATGGAGAAAGTATATGAGTTTTTTCAAATTAGTAAATGCATTAGTGTAGACTATGCTTATGGCTGCATCAGCAGTGCTGGGAGGGTGAAATTGCCCTAGCTTGTTGAAAGCAAATGTGCTTAATCTAGGCCCAATTTCCTGCCGTCCGGCCGACCAGTGTATGTGGGAAGAGTTTGTCTGCTCCGAGGCTGCGGCTCAGTGCCAGCATGGTGTGTTTAATGTTGGTTTGTCTCTTGCTGAGATAGACAGATGGATGCGTGGTATCAGAGGGGGAGAAAACGAGGTCAAAAACAAACTCTATGGGAAACGGAGGAGAGGCCAGCAAATCAGAGATGCAAACAGCCTCAATAAAACATCAATCCTCCATCACACACTACAAGTTGGCTGGCATGGGAGACACACTTAAAAGAGGATTTTTTCCCTTTTAAGGAATGCAAGAGAACACAGCAGGAGAGAGCGAATGAGATCCACAAATAGCTTGATAAACAGTGGTGTGTTAACCTCCGACTGAATGTCATTTAAATGCTATAAGATGGATAATATGTGATGCTTCAAAGAGAATAAATAATTTAGTCTTCACATATAAATGTTGGCAAAAAAGCAAAGCAGTGACAGTTTGACTCAATCTGCTAGTGAATCATGCTAGTGTTCGTCACGCAGTTTGACCAAAACCCAATTGATCTTGATCAGGCGTGTCAAACTCAGGTTCTGCAATGCTACAGCTGTGACGCTTCCAATTTAAACCATGAAGAGCTTCGTAATGACCCAACGAGTGGAGTCAGGTTTGTTAAATAACCCTAAGCTTTACTAAATGCTACACTAAACCCTGTAGTGCTGTGGCTCTTCAGGTCCCATGTCCCAGCTCCCCGCTCCCATCCCAACACAGCCAAAATACAAACAAATTCTGTGAGATACACAACCTATCAAATAAATTAATTCAACAAACCCCAGAGACTGAGGAAGAACCTATGTGAAGAGTCAAGACAGAAAAACTCCATTTGAGTATAAAGAAGAACTATTGAGAAGAAACAGGAGAGGAACCAGAAAAGAAAAAGTCCATAAGAGTATCAGGAAAAAACACTAAAAACAGCCAAGAATCAAAAACTCATCAAGATCATGAAGAAGACCCACAGAGTAGAACCAAGACAGAAAAATTCCACAAGAGCATCTAGAAGAACCACTGAGAAGAACCAAGACAGAAAAAATCCATAAGAGCATCAAGAAGAATCACTAAGAAGAACCAAGAATGAAAAAAACTCATCAAGAGCATGAAAAAAGCATTAAGAGGGACCAAGAAAGAAATAAAATCTAAAAGTGACCATTCTGTCATACATGAACAGCATGAAATTCTTCCTCTGCATTTAACCCATTCACCAAGCC
Source organism: Hydrocynus forskahlii (assembly GCA_037974365.1). NCBI lineage: Eukaryota > Metazoa > Chordata > Actinopteri > Characiformes > Alestidae > Hydrocynus > Hydrocynus forskahlii. Next base: position 1,154,459 of record JBBPCX010000035.1, on the reverse strand, counting down.
ACCAGGAACACAGCAGACGGGGAGCAGTGAGTGGGGACGGTACCTTGCTTAATGGTACCTCAGAGGTACTTAGCAGTCTTGGGAAATGAACCCACAACTTCCTGATTGCAGGACGAACACTAGGCTACCAGCCACCCAGAGTGTCAGGAGGAACCACTAAGAAGAGCCAAGAATCAAAAACTATATAAAACCATGAAGAAGAACCATAGACAGATAAAAAATATCCAAAACAGCATCAAGAAGAACCGCTAAGAAGAACCAAGAATAACAAAGTAATTGAGAGCCTGACAAAAAACCAGAAGACAGAAAAATTCAATTAAAGCATCAAGAAGAACCCCTGAGAGGAACCTAGACTGAAAAAATCCATTAAGAGGAACCAAGAGTCAAGGACTCCTTAAGAGTATGAAGAAAAAACACGGAAAGGAACCAAGACTGAAATGAAGAAACTCCTTGAGAACATCAGAAAAAAGTTAGTGTAGTTAGAACAGAAGTAGGGCATGTTTGCTAAGAAGATTAAACAGTCACTCAGCTCATATAAGATTTAAAAACAATCAGCTTTTTCAATCTAATTTCTATCTGCTGCATTTGTAGCATATGATCGATTACCACAGACAATAAATTCCTTGTACTTAGAAAAGAAAAGAAAGCATATCGACTCAAAACGCACTTGTAACGGAAGCCCGTGTTAATGTTTCTTCCCATTGGCTTCTATTACAAGTCATTTCAGTGTATTGGGATGCAGTTCATTTTAATAGTTTTCATTATTGCCGTCATTATAAGTAATAACTTAAATAATTACTTAAATACCAAACCCCAAAAGCTTTTTTTTCTAGATGTTTTATTTACCATTTTGGGTATTTTGGGAACAGCATTACTATTAAATTATAAACAATACACTGTAATGATCTATTTATAGTTATCTTTTATCAAAGCATCTGCTTGAGGATTTGACCAATGTTTTGCAAATGAAGCATGCTGGGCATTTATTTTATTTTAACTCGATTCTGTACAGCATCCCCAGTATCTTAAGCTTAAAATGTATGATTTTTAATAACTTCACACTTTTCATAACCTACACTTGTAAAAATAAAGGTAACCAAATGGTTTTTCTAGAGTGGTGCAATACACAAACCGCTTTTCGTTCCCAAAAGAACCTTTAAATACTTCTGAATGATTACGTAGTTAAGATGAAGATAAAGTCATTTAGACTGGTTTTGGTGTGAAATGCTCCGGAATTGTTCAGAGTGGTGGTGAATGGAACCAGACTCAAGAGTTTAATGCCTATAAAAGCTCCCTCACAGAAAGTTATTAAAAGAAATGGTTATGAACATACTGTCTGACAGCTGAGACATTGTTATATCATAATATTGAGAAGGTTTTGACCCAAAAACATGTAAAAGTGGTTTATGGTAGAGGAGTACATGCAGGGTGCTGTGTGGCAAAATAGTCCCCAAAAAACAACTTTATTTTTTCAGATGTCACTATTTTAATATGAGAAACATGACATATAAACACTCAGAAGACATCTGAAGGTTTACTGATGGGTTTGGATAGTAAATAAAATGCCTGTGTTTGTGTTGTGGACATTGTGACACCTGGTTCCATTTGGCACCACTGTAAAGAAATCTAAAAGTTTCTCTACAGTGAACCATTTTACATGAAAACCCACTCAATGACTTTGATAATAGTTTTGGATTCACCTTTAAAGAATTTCCTTTTTTTGTAAAAGAGTAATGAGATGAGAATGTGAAGACCCTGTTTAAAGTTGAAAGAACCACAAAATTTCTGTAGCAATTAGATGTTTTGTCTACAAACGTACATCCCAGCAATGAACTCTTTCAAAAGTACTGGATTCACCTGTAAATAATCTTTTTCTTTTTTGTATAAATAATAATGAGATGAGACTGTGAAGAACCTTTTTAGAGTTAAAAGAACCTCAAAAACTCCATAACAAGGAGCACCATTTCTATAGCTTTGAATACAACTAAAGAATTGTTTTGTTTTTTTTGTAAAAGAGTAATTAGACGAGGCTGTGAAGAACCTGTTTAGAGTTAAAAGAACCTGTAGCAATTAGATTTTTTGCCTAGAAACATACATCCCAGCAAGGAACTGTTTTATACCCTTTATTTGTAATAGTATATGAGGCCTGAATGGTATTATGTCAAAAATGCAGAGTCCAAAGCCCTCTCACTTCACTGTGTGTGTGTATGCGCTCCTATAGTGCTTTCTGACAGAGCGCAAATTTGCCCTAACTAGCGAGCGGCTGCCGGGGCGTTGATATTGAATGGCAGTTTGTCTCCTGTGTTTGTCTCCTTCTCCCAGTTTACCTCCACCAGCCAGAGTCATTGATTTCCCCCCGTGGGCCCGAGAGGAAGCAGCTGTCGCGCTGAGGCCGGCCAGGTTTGGAGCTTCATGTTTGCACTCCATCACCAACCCCAGTGGGCCTTTTTAGCTGCACACAGTCAGGTGAACCTCCAGAGGAACCCGTCCCTGCGTTTACAGCAGATGCGATGAAATGTCGGAGAGGAGGTTACAGGAACTGTCTGGCTGAAATCAGGACATGAAGTGGATGCACGGCTGGATAATTAAGCCTGCAGTCTCTGGCCTGCTTGTGTAAGGCCCAAATTGGGCTGGCGTAACAGGTAGAAAGACTCAGATTAAGGCCACTTGGAGGAGCTGAGGTTGGTCATGTTGATGAATGAGCTTTTCTCTTCATCGTGTTTGGATACTTTTGCCCCCTGTGATGTGTTTTTTTGTGAGAAAATGAATTAAAATAGACATATAATTAAACACAATGCATCTTAAGTTGAATTTTACTCTTGGTAATTTCTGATGAACTTAATATCATCACCATGAGTTTAAAAAGATACCCTCCCACCATGTCTGCCCCTGCATGTCAGATGTTCCAGTAACTAAGCTGTTAAATGGGTTAGCGGTTGTGTGTTACATTCAAAACTTCATTTTCTCTCTCCTTGTTGAGTTTACAGTGAAGTAGTGCAGTCATCCAACTGTCTGGGACATTAGGCTTCCCATCTGGCCTCATCAACCTCTAAACTAAAAGACAATTCATGCTACGAAACATACTCTCTTACTAAATTATAAACTTTTTTAGGTTGCTTGATTTTCTTTCTTGCTGCTTTTATTTGTTTTAAGTAAATCAGAATCAAAATAAGAAAACTTTATTGACCCCGGAGGACATTGCTTAAGAAGTGAAGTAGATCGTCACTCCTGTTGTGTTCCTCCTCCACACCGGCTGAATGTTATACCAGGGTAGTAATAGCGATGTCACGTTTGATGTGAGTGTAGAAGAAATAATGCTAAATGTTTTTTTTTTTTTCTTCATGATAAAAACAATAAGGAATGATACACATCTCACGTCTGGGGCACCTCCTGTTCCATACAGCTGCACATCAGATAAGCATCCGGTTCAGATCACAGCACTCCTGTGTTTTATGCCAGGCAGCTCCCGTCCCTGCTGGCAAAGTCGCTACACTTTAAAATGCGTACGCGCCCTCGTTACTCGACGAGTGGAAACAAATGACAGTGACTTATGAAAGGCGGTAGATTAAATTGTAATTATTAACAATGGTGGCCATTGTGTGTCAGCATGTTAATACGGCGGCGCTTTTAATGAGCTGTGACAGAAACTTCAAAATAGCGTTAAAAAACAAGAAGAGGAAAGATGAGGGTAATCAGGAAGTGATTACAGTTTGTCACTTAATCAAACGTCTCCCAGGGACGTCACAGTGTCATAATTAAAGTGCCATGCATGCAGAGAGAGCGAGAGAGAGAGAGAGGGACAGAAAGAGAGAGAGTGGGGGGGGGGCAAGAGAGGGCAACTGTTTGACTACAGTAAGGCAAGAGATTAAAAAGGTGCTGGCCAAAGCCTACAGACTGACTGGTCATTTTATTAGAAAACCCTACGATCTCTAATAAAGAGGCTGTAGCCCATCTGTTGGTGCACAGTTTGTGTTAGCCAGCCTCAAGGCCAACCCTGGTCAGTAAGGGGTTGTTAATGAGCCGTGTAGGTGCACTGGGAGCAGTGAAAACAAAAAAATATGCAAGAAAATGTGCCTTCAGGACAAGATCTGGAAAACACTGCTCTAGTAATGGTCAGTTTGTGACCACAGAGACACTCCTGACAGGATATGTTTTGGTGGGCCACTCTTAACCAAGCCAATGTGTGCAAAAACACCAGCAACATGTGCCGGATACACCTGGACCTGCACCATACACACCGCGCTGTGCTGGGAATTGTCCACTACTTGGATTATTACTGGACAAGAGTTTTACCATGGTCAGAACCTCACCAATAATAAATGTGGTGGAGTGGGTCTTTTAAACTGTGCAGCAGTAGATGGACTACAGCCTGTTATGATGTGGATCACCAGACAAGTGTTATATATTTAATGAGTTATAAGTGATGAAACAGTTAACAAGTGCATTTAAAGTTAAAGGACAGTCCAGAATTTGATTCTGCGTCACCTCACAACCAGTTAATAGACATGCTGTCACACGCGCGGGGTCCCAGAAGTGATGCGCGTCACAGGGTATATAAACAGGAAGCAGGTAACACACAGTGCTCAGACATTGAGTCCCATGACCCGCCCAACTCAACTCCAGTCGTCTGGTACCGTGAGTGCTCCAATTTCTCCCTACCTCTTATATACTCTGTGTGTGTGTGTGAGAACGCAGGTTCCCGGTGGGAATCTTAACTCTCTTGTGGGATGTTAAGATGAGATGTTAGAGCAGATATATTGTATACTAATTTGTATAATTTAAATTGAATGAAAAGTTACTGTGTGGACAGGATTGTCTTGTAGGAAGACAATACATATAAAAATGAAATGTTTGTCCTTGCTGACATCAAAAACAAGCAATACAAAGTCAGAAATAGCATAACTGTAAATCTGATGTCAATTAATTTAATTATTAATTACGTAATGAATGGCAATTTAATGTTATTAGATTTAATGCCTTTGTTTTCACAGTAATCTCAATGCTGGACATCAAACATCACTGCAGGGGAGTTTGTAGGCATAGGCATCCTATACAGTTGCCTAGGGCGGCACTGGGAGGAGAGGTGCTGATTGGGTGCCAGTATGGTGCCCCTTCATCCATAATTCACTCTATCACCCCTCCCCCCATGCCCCCGATTCACAAAAGTCACCCAGAGTGCCAGAATGGCCGGGAACACTGCCGCATCACTGCTGCCATTCTTCTTTTCTGTGATATCGAGGGGTCACTGCACAACTCTGTGTTTTTCCGTCGAACTCTTTGATCATAACACAGCGACCCCTCACCGACAAAAAATTGTGCGACTCCACACTTTTCTGCGGCCGAACAAATCATATTTACTGCCTCTAAATCCAGCCGACACTTTTAGGGGAGGGAGGCATCTGACATATTAAAAAGTGCTCGTGAGCTCCCTCGCTGTTTTTTCGGTGTGATTAATTCCTCTCCCCTTGCACGACCCCGAGTGTACCTGGGGTGCCGGCACCACTCGAAATCTTCTAGAGGGCCTTGTGGAGAGAGAGAGAGGGAGAGAGAGAGAGAGAGAGAGAGAGAGAGAGAGGGAGAGAAAGAGAGCATCGGCTTTATTACGCAGGTCAGACTTTATGGAATATGGCTGTGGTTTTGTGTATGTGTGTGTATATATGTGTATTTGTCTGTGAGCACAGTTGGGAGGAGGTTGAAGCAGACTGGATGTGAAGTGCAGGCACTTGCTATAGGCTAAATCATCTCGTGGTGACGGACGGAGGGAGAAAAGCTCTGCCCCGTCGCGTGTCACTAATCTAAGGTGGCAGGTCCCATCCAGCTGCAGAAACAATAAAGGAAACATCTGGTTAAGGACAGTGTCTAACACGCAATGATGTGGAAGACTTTGCTGCACCATCTGTTCCCTCAATAAAAATTACACAGGTGCTGTCTCTCTCTCATTCTCTCTCTCTCTCTGTGTTTATACATATACATACATATACACTCATATGTGTATTATATATATATACA
>JBBPCX010000035.1:1108432-1126736 GCA_037974365.1 Hydrocynus forskahlii | reverse complement strand
GCAGCCCAGAGCCAACCCATCTACTAGGCTCACTAGAAGAGCCACTAGGCTCATTAGATGAGCCGCTTAAGTCCACGCCAGCCCCAAGAAGCCCATTAGCCCAGCAGCTAAGCCCGTTAGCCCAGCAGCTAAACCCATTAGCCCAGCAGCTAAGCCCGTTAGCCTAGCAGCTAAGCCCAGCAGAGGGGCCTTCAAAGGGGACTGTACCCGCAGAGGGGCCTTTAGAGGGGCCAGTAGCCGCAGAGGGGCCGTTAGAGGGGCCTGTAGCCATAGAGGGGCCGTAAGAGGGGCCTATAGCCACAGAGGGGCCTTTAAGAGGGCCTGCAGCAGTAGAGGGGCCTGTAGCAGCATCAGAGGGGCCTTTAGCAGGCCCAGAGGGGCCTTTGGCAGGCTGAGAGGGGCCTGTAGCAGCCAGAGAGGGCCTGCTAAACCACCAGCACGACCGTCAACCCCACCAGAGGCTGGGAGTCTTCCCCAGAATTTTTTAGGGGGGGGGCTAGGGTCTGCGAGAGCTCCAGAGGAGCTCCCTGGCATAGCCTTGGACCTGGGGGCCAAGGAATAGCTCCCGAAAGGTGGCTACATGGAGGGAGATCACTCCTGAAGGACACTGAGGGGCTCCATGGAAGGAGCTCCGTGCTGGAGGACAAGGAGGGGCAGGACATGGAGGGACAGTGAGGAGTTCCCGATAGGGGGCTCTGCCCCTGAGGACAGTAATGGGCTCCCGAAGGAGGGGCTCCCCAGAGGGGGCCTTACCCATGAGAGCAGTGAGGGCCTCAAGGTAGGGGGCTCCACATCTGAGGACAGTGAGGGGCTCCCAGGAGGGGGCTCCGCCACAAAGGACAGTGAGGAGTTCCCGATAGGGGCCTCAGCCTCCAAGGACAATATTGGGCTCCCAGCAGAGGGGCTCCCCAGAGGGGGCCTTACCCATGAGAGCAGTGAGGGACTTCCGGTAGGGGGCTCCACATCTGAAGACAGTGAGGGGCTCCCTGGAGGGGGCTCCACAAGGGAAGACTGGAAGTCTCAAAGGGGACCGTTGCATGAGACCCACCCAGGCCATTCTGGCTGTGCGGAGCGCCGGCCAGGAGGTTGTCCAAAGATATGCGGTCAGGTGGGGCTCACAGGACGCTGCCCTTTGCCACTGCCTTTGTTTGTGCCCCGGTGGTATGTTCTAGGGCGGGGGTTACTGTCAGGTCTGGGGACAGTGATGGTTGGTGGCCGCTAGAGGCTTATAGTTTGAAAGGAAAGACATAAGTAGAGCTAACCCAGCAACAGCTGGAAGTATTTGAGTTAAGTAAGTGTGTAAGTATTTGAGTTAAGTAAGTTAGTTATTGGTGGGAGTTTGAGTTCTGTTTTGTATAAATATCACTTTAGTTCATGTATTGGGGTCAGTCTACCATCATGCTTATTGGATTGTGCTCTTGTCTTTGTTGATTCTTATCCTGTTAGGTTCTGTTAGGCCCGCGTGCCTGTTTATTTTGGGTATTTGGAAACTAAAGAGGAATCATCGAAGTCTGCATTTGTGCCTGCTCTCGTTCCGGAGACAAGGGGAGACGTGACACAAGTGTATCATTACATACACTTTATGATCACTGCTGACTTGTAGCTTCAAGATGTGTGCATGTAATGTGAGTCAATGATCAAAACTTTATTTTGAGTTATTTTTGTATTTCTATTGGTTGGTTTGTCAAGAATCTTCAGGTAATGTTAAGGGCAGCAGATACTTTGAATAAATTATTGTACCACAAAGACCACAAAACACTTACAAACAAGCAACAAATGGCACAAGACACAAGAGAAAAAAGGGGCCATATAATATACAGGAAACAGGAACAGCTTGGTTGTTTGTCAAAAAAATTCTGACACAATATTAATTGCAGCAGGTACTTTGAAGAAATGACAAAACCACAAAGAATGGCAAAGACATAACAGAAACAAAGAGAACATATAATGTGCAGGAAACAAGGAATAGTAGGGACAGATGATGCCTGGCAGGCAAGGCTAACATGTCCAAACTGGGCAACCACTTAAGATAGCACTGAAGGGCAGCAAAACTTTCAAACCCCATCAAAATAAGAGTGCGCTCCTGGTGCCCCCCCAGTGCCTTTGGACTAGAGGACTGTCAATCTGACAATGGCTAACGCCATTGAATAACACTATCAGCACTGCTGGATCTGCAGTGTGGAATCACAATACCACATTAACACGAGGAGAGACATGACTAATCGCTTCATCAGGCTTGTGAGACCCCCAGCAAAACATCTTATGTTGCCAACATAACCCCCTCAACAAAATCTTATGTCACCAACCCCCTGTTGATGAAAAATTCATTACTAGTTTCAAGCTGGGGTGGCAAAAGGTCATATGCCAGCACTGATGGCGGGAGCAACTTCACAAAGACCAAGATAGACATGACAACAGGGCGTAGCAAGGAGGAGCAATAGAACCAAAGTGAGCGAAGAAGGTGGATACTAAGGAGAAACCAGGGATGGATGAAGAAGACAAATGTGGCTAAGAACTTTTGACCAATAGTAACAATCAGGACAGGGAACCAGGACAGGGCAGGAATGTTACTTACACTTGGCTCAAAAAAGTCCTAACATCTTAAAAATAATAACTACATTTAACTACATCATTACAATTTAACTACACAAAAAAACAAAGTGTTCAATGAGAAAAGATTTATTAGTCCCACAGGTAGGACATTTCCATTGTTACAACAGCAAAGCAGAATACAAGAAAGTAAAAGCAGCATAACCTATATAAAAAAACAAGCAAACAAAAACACGTCGTCCCTGCTCTATCACATCTGGCTTGGACCGTAAAGGGTGTGAAAATGAACAGTGCACAGGATTCCCGGGAATATATTTAAGAACTACAGGCCTAAGAAGACTAAAACAATGGTCTATTGATCTGCAACTCAGCCATTAATCCTAACCAAGCCAATTCGTTTACACCTGAAAACCTCATGTTACATGCAAGCATTTGTCCCTGTGTCTTTCACGGGTCAATACAGCCTCCTGAGCTAATGGCAGCTTTAATTAGCAGGATGAGACGCATAATTCACAAAGTCTGTCAAAAAGAGAGTTTGTAAAAACACGGCTCTCGGCGTATTAAGGCCAACACGCTCCAAGGCCTCGTTCGGGGAAGGGGCCGTATTTTGGAGGGCTGATGCGGTAGCTGTCACTGCTGTTCCTCCTGCCTTGCGGCTGAAGGGTAATTAATGACGGTGCTGGGGCAGGGCTGCGCAAAGGCCAGAGAAATGATTAAAGGTGAGGAATTGGATGAGCGATGCTGAGCGATCGAACAGGCTTACATGGCCGTCAGCCCACAGATATCGATATATTTCACTCGGGTGCCACCGACGTGAGGTGCTTAGCTGAGCGGCTGGGGGATTTGAAGGGGGGCTAAATGGAAACACTTGAGCCTGCGGCGGGAGGCTAATCAAGCATAAGTCTCAGTACGGGCCCTGCTAGACATTCATATGAAGCTGTGGCTGTCTATTAAAGCCCTTTATTAAAGCTCTTTACAGGCACAAGAGAGCTCTTTGTTTCCTTATTTATGTTTACTTCTTTGTTTGCTCAGTCAGCCCGTGACCATTCATGGAAGGCCAGTATTCATAAGACTACATAAATCTCTAACTGACATAATCACATTTATAAAGGCTTATTCCAGTGTCAGCTGTCATAACATTTTCTAAGGTGAAATGGCATCAAAATGAGACAACATTCGCTTGTTTATGAAGGTTTATGTCAGTTGTCATAAGAGGTTTATGTAGATGCTATGAAGCCTTGTGAATACTGGCCCTTCGTTCTCATTTATAACTCACTGAAACACGTGGGGAAACTATGTGGACAGTGCAGAAAAGTTATTGTTATGTCATTAGTATGTTTTTTACATTTCTTCACATTGAAACCAATGGAAAAAATAGGAGACTCAGAATGGAACCTGTTGATACCTGTTGAATTTTACATAGTTTACAATAGAATTCATTATGCTCTCATGCAATTGGATGTGAATAGACTACTATAATTAAATGACAGTAAACCAAGCAAACACAAATCTGGCCTTAGGGTCCTTAGGGTCCATATTTATGCACCTTCTAGGGGTCTTTTGGACTGTCTGGGTCCTTAAAGGATAAAGGAGAAACATTGTTCAAAATTTTAAGAATCTACAACATTTACTATAAATGAGAACTCTTGATTGAATAAGAATGATAATTCAAAAATTAAATATTTTAGAGCTAGAGTGGTTTGCTAAGAAACCCTTCATTCTAAAGTTACTGGGGTGGTGAATTGAACCAGATGTCTAAAAGCCTCTAAAAGCCTTCTCAGATAAAAATATTACATGAGATGGTTAAAATATGTTGACTGATTCTTGAGACTTTGTCTCGTTGGCCTAGGAGTAATATTTACGGTAGAGGAGTAAATAAATAGGGTGTCATAAGACAAAATAGACCCATATACTTTTTTCAGATTTGTCACTATTTTGCTATCATCAACATTCCATGTGAACACTGGTCCACTGGGGGTCAAAATTTGTGTTGTAGATGTGTCCATTCACCATCACGGTAAATAAATGAGCAGTGAACATGTTGCATAAGGTAAATGCAATTTCACACGGTCTATAATGAACTTCATTCCGTTCTTATGTAACTGCATGTAAATAGGTTGGTATAACAAAGTGATGGCAGGCTTGTAGGCAAACCAGTCCACAGGGACCCCTAGACAGTCCATGTTTTTGCACCTCCTAGGGGTCTGGGGTCCCCAAAGGCCAATTTGAGAAACACTGTTCAAAATTTTAAAGGGGACACATTATGCAATACTCACTTTAGATATAATAGGTATATGGGCTATACAAAACATGTTCATGAAGTTCTTTGCACAAAATGACTCTCGCATAAAGAGATCTTACCAGCGTTATTCTTCACAGTTTCAGTCCCTTTCAAAATGAGCCGTTTAAGGGCTCTGTCACTTTTGTGCAAATAAGCTGTTGCTGGCCATGCCCATCCCATGCTAACGCTGCAAATCATCACAGTGGTGGTGAATGGGACCTAACGTGTAAATTTCTTTAAAATCCTCCTCACATAAAGTTATTACATCAGAAATATGTTGGAATATGGTGCCTTATTCTTGAAACTTTTTCTCATTGACCCAAAAATGATATTTAATGTAGAGGAGTATAAATTTGGTGTGATAAGACAAAATACATCCCAAAGAAGACATTTTTTTCTTGACATGATTTGATATTATTTTAGCATGCAGCAGTCCATATAAACACTCAGAAGACATGTGTACGTTCACTGGGGTTCAGTATTCAGTATGTTGTAGACATGACCCCAGGTTCCATTCACCACCACTGCAAGAAATTCTTCACACTGAAACCAGTTGATAAAAATGGGAGGCAAAGAATGGGACATGCCGATGCATAATGGAAATGTAATTTTACGGGTTTGAATTTGTGGAGCTTGAATGGGCTTGTTAACCTTCAAAGACTTTTTAGAAATTCGACAAAATTCTCCTTTAAGTCTTAAAAACAGTGTAAAAGTGATGCTCTGTGTACATGGTTTCAGTGTGTAGATAATTTCTACATGAATAAAATGAATTTCATTGAACATGACTATGGAAAATGCATGTCAGTCCACTATATGTAGCACATTTTTCAGTGAAAAACACAAGGTGGGTGTTTTCAGTAAAGTAGCACTCGTTTGAAACTACAAGGTGGGTGTTTCTAATAAAGTGGTCAGCAAGTGGAATAACAAGGTGAGTGTTTCTAATAAAGTGGCCCTTATATGAAAGTACAAGGTGGGTGTTTCTAATAAAGTGACCAGTGTATGACAGCACAAGTTCGGGCTTGTTTCTAATAAGGCGGCCAGTGTATGAAAGTGTCCAGGGAGTGTGTATTACTTTCTCACTGAACCATAAAGATATAAAAAAGCAGTTGGATGAACTGATATACACAAATAACAGTCATAAGATCAGTACAGTGTCTCTGAAGTGCACATTATAGATGGGCTGAACTGGCCTTTTTCGAGACCAGTTGAAAAGTCCTAGATTGACAGACACAGTGTGTGTATGTGTGTGTGTGTGTCTGGGTGGTGTACTAGAAGGTAGTCTGGGGAAGCAGATGGTGGAGAATTCTGAAGGATTCTTCTGAGGAGTCAGGTCTTTCCGGCTCATGTAGCATCCTAATTATCAAACTAAGTAGGGGGAAAGGCATGGAAAATTTTCATTACGGTCTGATGCTGGAAGCTGAGAAGAAAAATATTGTCTAGGACTGGAGAGTGAAGCATGCACTCCAGCCTTCACCGCACACAGTCGATATTAAAGCCAGGGGGGATGGGGTCCGATTATGAACTCTTTGATATTTTCCTCTTCATTGCCGAAGTGAACTTATCTTAAGGTAATCTCTTATAAACAAAGGACTTTATGAACAGAATATTTGTTTGCAGCAACACGAGGCAGACACTCCATGGTTATGACAGGCGGAGGTTTGAGAGCGCGTCCCGCCTGTAAGAAACCTTAGAGAAAACGTTTCTATATTAAAGCACGAAAGAAAACAACAGTTTCTGTTTGAGTGAAAGAATAACTTGAGACATACTGTCTGTGGTGGTTTGAGCAGTTTTGAAAAATAGATTAAAAGAAGCCTTTGTTTCACTTTTATTTTTCTGCAGATACATAGACAAAATGGTGAATGGAAAGAACACCATCACCAAGGCAGAAACAGAAACACTGTACTGATGTTATTTGTGTGCATCAGTTCATCCAAATGCTTTTTGATTTCTTTACGGTTCAATGAGAAAGTAATACACACAACCCTGGACACTTTCATACACTGGCCTCCTTATTGTCTCAAACCCTAACTTGTATTTTCATACACAGGCAATTTTATTAAAAACACCCACCTTATACTTACCTACAAGTGTCAATTTATTAGAAACACCCACCTTGTATTTCCACATGCTGCCCACTTTATTAGACACACCCAACTTGTACTATCATACAAAGGCCACTTTATTGGAAACATACACCTTGCACTTTCATACAAGGGCCACTTTATTAGAAACTCCCATCTTGTACTTGCAGGGTAGTGTGTGTTGTGTTAGTACGGATCTATCAGGCACAGTAGTGTTGCTGGCAGTTTTGTGGCAGTGCTACCTCAAGAGTGGTCCGCCACCCACTCAAAAATCCACCCAAGAGCAGCTCTGTGATGAGAAAGTGACCACTGAACAGTTTCTAGGAATTACACATGGCAACAGATGGGTTTCAGTAATGTAGAGCTAGAGGGTAGGTGTTTCCAATAAAGCGGCCAGGAAGCGTACGTCATTCAGAGAAATCTTTTCTTTTCACCGAAGACTATGAAAACCATCCTGATCAATGATTCTGCCATTTGGTTCACTCATCGACCTTTTATCACCATGGCAACCAGCTTCTCTCCGTAGTACATTATTAATTAGAGAAGAGGATCCGTATTATTGGTCTACAGAACAGAATTTATTTCTTCAGCGGGAGGTCATTCATGCCACTGAAGCACCTACATCCTCCGGGCTGGACTCTGAACTGCGGCAGCTTTATCACTCCATAACAACAGGATGGAGAGCGCTCGGAAAATCCTGGATATTCGATTACAAAGGAGAGCAATAATTTCAGCTTTGTAGACGGACCGGCAAACACGTTCTGTTCCACCATTTTAAAGCTCCTGACACATCGCATCTCGCTCTGGCTGGACACTTAGAGGGGATGCCATCTGCAAATTTATTCAGGCCGAGGAATTTTGGGTCCAGCTCGCAATGTGGCACAATTACACAACTCCATTTCCTTCTGTACTCGGAAGCTCAGGCCAATACACTGTCCTCCTATGTCTTCCAAAGTCAGAATTCAGTGTATGCCTCACTAATACCACCTTGAGAAACTTCAGTTTAGTGTCAGCAGTCTTGAATAAGAAATGATTGACTCCTGTCTTTTCTAGAGCAGAAATCTTTGCTACTAATCAATGTTGTTTTTTGTATCTTGCAGCTCACCATACAGAAATATTTTCAACTTGATTGTTATATAATACTCTGTGTACACATTGCCAGTTGTGATTTTTACAGTATTATTGGGTAAATTATACACATTAGAGCTGTCAGTCACTGAGTCTGGGCAAAACCTCAAAAGTCAAAGGAGGATATACACTATATGGACAAAACCCTGTTTTTCAGATTTACTTCCAGTGAAGGGCAATCTTAACCTTTTAGTATAGCAAGACATTTAAGAAAACGCCATGCTTCCAACTCTGTGGACACAGTTTGGGGAAGAACCTTTTCTATTCCAGCATGAATGTGCTCCAGTGCACAAAGCAAGCTCCATAAAGACATGGTTGGATTGGTCTGGTGTGAAAGAACTTGACTGGCACACACAGAGCCCTGACCTCAACCTCATCCAACACCTTTAGGATGAACCGGAACTTGTAAGCCAGGTCTTATCGTCCAACATTAGTGTCTGACCTCATAAATGCTCTACAGAATGAATGGGCACAAATTCCCACAGCAACTCCAAAATCTTGTGGAAAGCCTTCCAAGAAGAGTGGAAGCTGTTGTAGCTGCAAAGAGGGGACCAACTCCATATCAAAGTCTATGTGTGTCAATGCAGTGTCATTGAAGTCCCTGTTGGTGTAATGGTTATGCCTCCCACTACTTTTGTCCATATAATGTATCTGTGTCTGACTTTATTTTAAAATGGAGATAAAACCTGTAGTAACTTTTAGGCTATGGCTAAGTGTAATGTTTTGCATGATTGTCAAAGCTTGCTAATTTGCTAACGCAGATCCAAATACCAAATGATTTTGTATAATAGAGGAATTTACTGAAATAGTTGGTAGTTTTAAACTGATTAAAAAATCCCAATAGAAGGCAGAGTATGCAATAACTGCCTGAAGGTCCTTGGAACTGGCATAGGAAGTGGCAGCTGAAATGTATTCATTTTGAACAAGAGCCAGCAACACTCAACAGCAAGCAGTGGAGCGATTGTTGGCGCAGGGTAGCGAACAACCTGAGTGATGGTATGAAATGAAGCTCTGCTCAACTTTATGTGAATGAACTATAACACTCGTCAGCAATAAATAATGTGAAAAAACCTCAGCAGACGTTAAAGGCTAAGTTATCTGTTTAGGTTTAAGCAATGGAAGCTTCATCTTCAGATGAGTTAACACAAAAGCTAACACTGGAGCTAACCAGAGCAATGTTTGATACAGAGGACTAGTCTTCCACTGACTGGGGGAGAAAGGTTTAGAGATGGTTGCGAATAGCTGGGAGGTGTCAATCATCATCACTCTCGAGAGGGCACACACAGACACCAGTGTAAAAACACCATCTCTAAATATTTTTGTTGTTCATATGACCCAGTTTTTTTAAATTTTAAATGTTTTCAATTTTGCATTTAAATTGCTTTTAGTGTAGCAGATTCCATTCTAATGTATTCAAATATAGAAAATTGATGCATAAAAGCTCTGAAGGTGCACTGAAAACAGAAAGGTTTAGAGATGGTTGCGAATAGCTGGGAGGTGTCAATCACCATTTTGCTTTTCTCAACAAGAAACCTGAACCACAGGCTGATTTTGCACAATTCATTTTGTACTTTGGTTAATTAAAACTTCAGCAGTTCTTTTCAACGTATTTACTTGAGACACTCCTACATGCCATACGGCATCAATTTCAAGAGACCCTACATTTCTTGTATGTGTTATCATTTGAGTTGTAAAAGATAGCAAAATGTGTTAATAGAACTACACACTTTTGGGGAATTTTTGCCTGCACATACTATCAAGAGTTTTTTTTAGAAACATGGTGCCCGTGAGCCAAAAGAATTGTGATGGTGGTTCATTGTGGATTAAAGAGACAGAGAGCAATGTCTCATCAGAGGCAAACCACTCCTCAAATGGGGGAAAACATTCCATGTGTATTGGCAGTGAATGGGAAATTGCGACACAACAGCTTTAACCCTTAGAATCCGAGCAGCATGGATCCATGCTGGACGCACAACAAATAGTAAACAGTCTTCATGTAGCAAAGCAACACTTTATGTGGACGTCCCCCTGGTTTATATTGATGCTTGAGGTGTCAGACGTCATGCTGAGCTTTGTTTGATGTTCGTATGTCATGTAAAATGAAAGGAACTGTAATTACAAACATGCAATAAGAATAACTGCTACTGGGGTTTTAAAAATGGTGTCAAAAAAATGCCCATAAAGAACAAAAATGCAGGGGGAGGGAGTCCGGAGAGCAGCTGAGAGCAGCAAACAGCGAGTGTGTAGGAGAGCAAACACTGGTTTTAAACTGTTTTACACCATTTCTATTTGTTGAAATCAAATTTTACTCATAGACTCTAAATTCTAGGGGTTAAGGGACATTAGGGTGATAAACTAGCAAGCTTTGGATGCCTGTCAGTGAGCACTGGTGTAGTTTAAGCATGATTGACTTCAGGTTTTTTGGGTCTTTTTTGTTCAGTTGGCTGTGAGTTGAGGTTAAAAATTAATGCAGAAGGACGGAAATGAAGGACAGCCAAGCAAGAAAACGACTCTCTCAAGAGGGCACACACAGACACCAGTGCAAGAACAACATCTCTAACTATTTTTGTTGTTCAAATGACCCAGTTTTTTACATTTTAAATTTTTTCAATTTTGCAATGAAATTGCTTTTGGTGTTGCAGATTCCATTCTAATGTATTGGAATATAGAAAATTGATGCATAAAAGCTCTGAAGGTGCTCTGAAAACACACTAACATTAAATGCAAAATTGGATATTCCCTTATTTCATAGGCTTTTTATCTTTGTCTTACAAACAAACTACATGTTAGATCACTGTTTACTGTACATTCACTTATAGGTAGAATTTCTATTCTAGTAGGCTTTATGTATGTGCACTTTTTAATTATTATGCGCAGTGGTTTTTTTATGTGCAATAGTATTTGCAAAAACAAACTCGATATAGAGAGAAATTCCAAACCACTATCTGTGTTACTAATAATCTACTTCAGCAGTCATTTTATTTATTCATCAATAGTTTTTATACCCACCTTTTTTACTGACCACAACATTTTGTATATATGAGCATAATGTATTTAGTACAAAGCATTTTCAGAATATTTTTGGAGAGTTTAATTTTGATTTTTTTAATATTATTTTGTCTTTGTGTCTCTGTGTGTCTGCATTGTAGCATTAGCAATTTCCTCAGTAATGTGTTCTGATTTTGATTCTGATTCTTAAGGACAGACACTTGAAGCTTACAAGGCATTCAGTTAATGTAGTCTTTACCCCACAGTTTTACTGACTGCAGCTTATACAGTCAGTTTACTGTGTCTGGGCCCTCAGGTTTAGATGTAGATGCATGTTTGTTATGATAGCTTAGATTTCATACTGAGTGTTGATTCAACTCAGAGTGAAGCGTTTTGTTCCCGAGCTCCTGAGAGTAACTTTAGCTCGGCTGATTTCCCTGCGCTGTAATGTTTTGATTATTAATGATGCTACCGACTCGCTAACGGCTTGGAACCACTAGTGAGGTTGCAGTTGAAGGTTTGATAGCCTAATACAAAAGCCTGTATTGTCTAACGTAGCAAATTCGACCACAATGACCTGGCACCGACCAACAGCAGCTGTTTCCAGCTCCATGAGGGTGCAGTGGACTGCTTTATTCAATAGGGAATAAGAACTGGAGATGGTCAGCGCTGTGCCAAGACTTGGCTTTGCCCATGCCAGCCTCAACTAGCACAACTTCATGCCTTCCTGCCCTTTTTATCTGAACACCAGGGCACCATCTGAAGTTAAGTTTTTCACAAAATGTGTGAGAAAACTAAAATAAAATAAAAATGAAACAACGCACCCTAAATGATGTTGGTACGCCAGAGTTATGGGGACCTTTGTTTTCCAGAGTGTGATATTATTCTGAATGCAGAGTGAAAATACGCGGCCGAGGCTGTGCTGATTAGAGTTCTTTATCACTTCGGGGATCAAAACAGCTGCATCAATTTTCACTCTCACCCAGACAACAGTGCTGTAAACATTGTGCTCCTCCATGTTTCTCAGAGCAGTGTTTTTCTCAGCGGGCTCCCCCGGCTTAGTTCAAACCCCATCTCAAAATGAAGATCCTTTAAGAACCAACAAAGCAGGGAACAATAAAATAAAATTAGATGCTCTTTCTCTTACCCACACCTTTTTTGGACCTCGGGGTGCATTCGATTCGAAATCGATGCTTACGACGCTCCAAAATGACACACAAACACGATTTGCGGCACCTGGTGTGCAAGTCCAGACAAGGCTTATTATAATTAGTCAGCACTATTACTAAAATGAAAACAAGCCAAAACGTACCTTTGACTGGAATAAAACACACATACACAAACACATAAACACACACAAATACAAGCCAACCCTACAATGTCCACTGTAGATTTCATATTTTCACTGCAAAAAAAGACCATTTGGAAACTCATCCCTTCTGTGTCTGGTCTACCGCTTTAAGGGTCCCATTAGATGAAAAAGCAAAAAGAGCCGAAAGAGTATGGTGTAGTGTGTAAACGCTATTAAAGTACCAAAGCATACCACTTACTATAATGTCCATACAGACTTTATCTGGAAACTAACAGCGAGTTTTGAATTCATTGTTTTTGTGATGTCACAAGATCCATCACGTTTACATATATCCATGTTTTATTCAGCCTACAGCTGTGTAGCCCCACCCCTTCAAGGAGTGTTTCTGCCCAGACTGCTTTTGCTGCTACAGAGGACAGCCAATAACAATAGAGCTCATTTGCATATTATGGATCTTGAGGGAACAGTAATGCAAACAGCTTTCTAGGGGATAAAGGAAGTTGCAAATATTAAAGGGTCATATACATTTCATTATGGTTGATTTATGCCCTTTATTCTATAAAACTCAGGCACAACTGAAGACTGTAATGTGTAAAATCACAGTAAATGTCTTTTAAAAGCCAATGTGCTTCTGAACAAAATGGTCAGTTAAGTTTGATTGAAATAAATGGCAAATGTTTTATGTCCACCCAAATGCAGGAGCTTCCAAAATCCATTTATAAAAGCTTCATGGATAAAATAATAAATATAAAGCTTTATCTTAAAGCTTACAGAGCTGTTTTGGAGTGAAAATCATGTCACGGTCGAGGCGCAGTTGGGGCTGGAGTATGGATCCATAAGTCAATCAGAAAATAAAAATTATTTTTAAATCACTTATCTCGGCTCAGTGGAAAACATCCCAAGGCCTGTCTTGTTGTTTGCAGAGTTTTTAAATGAAGCCAAGAGGAGAGAAAATCTATAATAAATATACCAGCCTTGGGTTAATCATACATTTTTTTAATGCTAATAGTGACTTTAGGCCATGCCCACACCTTGGGGGATGACAACAACATTGCATGTTCCATTTATATGCATTATGCAACTTTTTTTTTACGGCCTTAAAACTAAAATCAGAAGCATGCTTAAGCTTTTACTGGCTCCCAAAAAAGGGAGCCAAAAAGATCTCATAGTTGTCTTAAAGCACACACACAGGATGGCTTCTGCAAAGGGAACTTTATGGGATTCGAATACTATTCATGTCTATGTGTGGAGCAGACATTTGGTATCAGGAAAGTCAGAAGTTAAATCTATCTAAGAATTTGTAATTCAATTTGTATATGATGGATCCCAACACCCCACATTAATTTAGCTAGCTAGTTACCATGTTATCCAGCTTGCTCTTGGTTAGAAGGGTTACTCTCTATAGGAAGAAAAATTCAAAATAAGACTCACGGGCACCATGTTTCGCCAGCCTCTTCCTCCTAGCTCTAACTGGGCTCAGTTTAACATTAGTATGAGATTCTGACCATTTTCTAACACTTCTAACAGCTCCTGAGAAAGAGCCTTCCTCTAATCTTTGATCCCTGTTTAAGATCTTAAAATGCTCTTTCCTTTCTCTCGCTGCTCTGATCTCTATTTGTCTCAGATCATCAGATCTTCAGACAAACTATAAAATCCAAAAGAAAACTTGGTCAGCTTATAAATGAGTCAGTACAGCATCTGAAATTTGTCTTAGTGATCAAATTCAAGCCTCTACCCAAGTCAGATAGTTTGAGATCAATAAGGTTGTTTCAGGAACAGCAAAATAACTTTTTTTTGTTCATTTCTCCTTTTGGTGTGTGTGTGGGTGGGTGGGGCATGGGGGGGGCGCGGACAATCATCTCCAAATTAGATGATACTGATTCAGACAGAACAATGAGGATAATGATAATAGTAAATAAAATAGTAAGGAGGATAATGATAATAGTAAATAAAAGGTAGCCTAATAGTAGGCTATAGACTAGCATTTGGACATTAGCTAATATTTGTTATCTAGATAACAATGTTGACTTGCTTGCCTGACCTGGTGACTGGATATGACTCGCCACTCTGTGGGGTCATTTTTCTACACAGAGTTGAGATGGAGTCCAGTCAGATTAATTTTCTTTGTGTACCTGGTCCTCTTTACTGGCAGAAGAGGATTAGAATTTTGTTTCTGAAAAAAAGCTTTTTTTGATAGTATGTGCAAGCAAACATTCCCAAAAAGCTTGTAGGCATGATGTAAATGACTATAAAAATGGCTGAATTCAGATATATAAATAAATTGATACATTTTGTTACCTTTTACACCTCAAATGATAACACATTCGAGAAGCTTATAGTCTCTTGAAATTGATGCTGTGTGAGTGTCTTAAGTAAATTAGTTGCAAGTTATTGCTGAAGTTTTAATTGACAAAAATAAATTGTGCAAAATTAGCCCAGGGTTCTGAAGGTTAATTACTTCTCACCGGTTTTTATTATCTTTCAACAAGCAGAAAGAAATATGGATAGAAAGGGAAAATATGAAAAGATTCTAAACTCTTAGTCCAGATTAGACAAAAAGAAAATATTTCATTATGATTTGCTGGCTCTTCCTAACATTCAAACAAAGCTGGATGGCCTGATGTTTAGGGCATTGGCTCTGCAATCAGAAGATCAACTACTAGTGTCATCACTGATGTACCCTTGAGCAAGGTACCGTCCCCACACACTGCTCCCTAGGTGTCCCTCATCGGTGGCAGCCCCCTGCTTCACTTGGTGAATGGGTTGAATGCAGAGAAAGAATTTCACATTGTTCACACTGTGTGCTGTGATTTGTTCATGAGTGACTCTAATGGTTAATACAAAATTTAATTAAAATGTCAGAAGATTTGCCCCCTGTTGAATTTTCAGGATAACTTATGGTGCTTTTCCACTGGCACAAAGAACCGTGCCATACTGTGAACAAATGTTGTTCTATTACAAATAAAGTGACCCGAACCCGACCTGTTCCTGAGCTGCTCGATGGCAGGGCTGAAAGCAGGCCGCAGCTGAGCCGACTGCATATCTGCTTTCTGGTCAAAAAGTTGCCATCACATCATGGAAAAATGTCTGCACAAAAAATTAACTATGGAGATACAAACTAACATCTGGGAAGTCGATGAAGTACAAACACTACTGTTTGTTTGAGCTGAAGATAAATTTCAGTAGGAGTTTTCTATGACGCTAGCAAATGTATCTTTAACGCAAAATTTATCTTTAACATCACTAACAGGTTAGCTGGGTTAGGTTTTCATTACATGGTTAAAGAAGGTAAAAAAAATCAAACAAGACTATAAATAATAAAAGACCACAATAAGAAAAGCAGCTCTGACAGAACAATTCCTGCCAGTTTGACTCCATGGACAGGGATCGGAACGACGATCAGAAACTGTGGGGAGAGAACTGCACATCAGAAACACCATTACACTGAGATATACTGGAAAATCAAAGCGTGCTGTAAGTTCTGTGCCATCACAGTATGGTTCAGATTCCTGTACGACATTAGAAAAGTGTCTTTAGTATGTGATTGCATATGTGAACATTTGTAGACAACAAAACAAAGCTAAGAACTCAACTTCTGAGGATTAACTGTTTCTATTTTATTGCCACAGAATGAGTAGAGTTATAAATTCCAACCCACAGTATATGTACAGTGCAGGCTTGGAAATTAGGCAAGGCATGTTAGGGAGGTGTTTGTCAGCAGGATCTGTGTAAGATGTAGAGCTCCTCTGTGTCTGCCTGGAGGAGAAGTGGAGGAGAGGGGCAGGTAGGTCCTGAGAGGTGGACTCCACTCAGCAGTGTGCCGAGAGAGAAAGGTCACTCCGACTTGTGCAATAAATAAAACAACACCGGGGCCGGTCGAGCGGCTCCAGGCTGGACGCCAACTCCAGCACAGAAGCACAATTCCCAAAATGCTATCCGGCCTTCCTCACAGCACTGTCTCGCACAAAAGCTCCACACTGCTCAGTCCGGCTCCTGCAAGCCACTGCTTCATTAGCTATTGTCGGAAAAAACTTGGAGGCATTTTTTTCCTCTGGTCATCTCTCAGTGCACGCTATTATACAAAACTGACAGTGCTTGTGAACAAATGATCTGCACTGGATTGAACACATCTGGGCCAATGCACAATAAAGCATGTAGCAAGGCCCCATAGGTCGTACTGCTGCGCCATATGGCCGAGGTGCATTGGTGTTGGGGGAAACTTTCGGATTCTAATGCCCTTTGGCTCCTCCACTTGCTTATTTATACTTATCACCCGTTAATGCCTCTAAATAATGCAGCCGCAGTATGGCGATAAATCAATCGCCCCAGGTCACAGGACTGAAAGCAGGTTTAACCAACAGGCCAAATCCCCCTGCTGGGAAATAGTGGCCGTGATTTAATGTTCACGGATTTAATGGAGGAATTTATGACACAAACACAAACATACACACACATATGGAGGCAGTGAGGTTACACAAAGCTCTGCAGGCACTTCGGGCTTGATAGCAGCTCTGTGCCTGTGTGTAGCTGTGTAGGAGCTAAAGGAAAAGGTACTTTACCTCAGTTAAAGACGATGAAGAGCAACCGCAACCCTCCAAAGAATCTAATCAAAGACAAAAGCAAAAGCCTTAAAGCCTTGTTCGGGAAGGGCTGCAACATTTTAAAGTTTTCAGAGCTTGAACAACAAAGACCTTCGAATCACAGAACAACAACTGCTTAGATCAGCAATACGAGCTCTCTCTGATAGCAAAACAACAGAGCTGGTAGGAAAAGCAATTCTGAAAATTGGTCAAATTATTGCAAAATCATTGATAATTATGAATAAATATTGACTTTTCAGTATTTGAAACTATATGTAGTTTACAGGCTGAAAATATACATGTAACAAGCCAAAACAACAGGCTTTATTAAAAATCTGTGCATTCACATTAACGGTGTTTTTGCTTTTACATCAGAGCTCACGTTGCTTGAGATTTGCGGGTTCGATTTTATGCTCGGAGCTCCAAGGTGACGTAGAGTATCCAAAATCTCCACACACAGCCCTGGTGTGTCTTTTGCAGCAGTGTTGGGAAAACAGTAACTGCTATTAGCACTCTCTTTTCTACCTCTTCGTCTTATTTTTGCTCAAGTGTTTAAAAAAAACAAAAAACATCAAAACTTGTTGAAAATCACCTCTGCGTTTTTCATTGGTGGAAATCCTCACTGTATGAAAAGCTGTGTGGAGGTCTAAACATTAAATAAGGACTACCATTTCCTCCGGGATAAATAAAGTTTTCTTATTCTGATTCTTTCTGATTCTGATGGTCACTCACAGGGGTATTTCTGTGTGTTTAAATGAGTTTCAGATCATGTGTCGGATTGACTTTATATATATTTAGTATGTCTGTATATATATTTAGACTTTATATATATCAATCTTCATTTGTGAATACCATGTCATCGTTGTCTTGAAGTGGAAAATGTAAAAGAAATGGTTAAAGCAGTGTTTTCCAACACTGGAGGCACACTGCCCTGCACATTTAATTGTTTTCACTGCTCCCCACACGCCTGATTCAACTAATCAGCTCATTAACAACCCCTCACTGAGCTGTTGTGGGTGTATTAAAGCAGGGAAAGCACTTAAATGAGCAGGGCAGCGGGCCTCCAGGACTAGGGTTGGGAAATATTGCGTTAACGGGTCTGTGTTGGAGTGGAATAAGTGATGTTCTGGCTAGCAGAAGTGCTTGAGTGAGTCCACGTGTCATAAAAGGCAGTTCCCACTTCTTCAAAGGAAGCACATGTCCATGGTTGATTTCCTCCACTGATGAGCATGGACATGCCATGCTCCTTTGGACGACGATACATGCATGTGGGCGCTGGCATGCTGGTGTAGGAGGATACACAGACTGCATTATGCCCCGATATGGTCACTATGCGAGTATATGTGTGTGTGTGTGTGTGTGTGTGTGTGTGTGTGTGTGTGTG
>JBBPCX010000035.1:1094549-1106875 GCA_037974365.1 Hydrocynus forskahlii | reverse complement strand
TAGTCTACACAACCAAATCAGAACAATTTAGGATCAGCTTTTTTGCATGGATATGGGAAAAGCTGCTTATCAAAATGCTGTGTGTGTGTGTGTGTGTGTGTGTGTGTGTGTGTGTGATTTCTCTCTCCCTGGCACTTTAATGGCCCTGCGTCCCAATACTAGATTGATTTCATTCACAGTGCCTCTCAATGGACAAAAGTACGTTGAGCGTCCCAATACTTTTTTTCCTCCCCTCCCTATTGTACAGGAAATAAAGTCTCGTCTTGTTTTAGTCAACGAAAATGAAGCATAGTTTTTATTTTGTAAACCACATTTAGTCTCTCTCTTATTCGACAACAATACTACATTACATATTCTGTTATAGTTATCGTCACATAACCAGCATTTATGTTGTGTCTTGTCTCGTTTTTGTCCCGTGATAAATGTGTGTTGACGACATTTAGTCATAATTTTCGCTGACGAAAGCAACACTACCCTAACCCTTTGGTAAGACCCCCTTTGACTGCCTCCAAACAGTCTAACATTCTTTCTCTTGTAATACTGAAGTCTACATGCAGTTTGCACAATGCTAAGATGGGCAAGGGGGGAAAGCTGTGTCCATTTTATTTGTTTGCAAACTGCTCCTTTCATCATAAGCTTTTATTTGACGCCATAAACAATGTAGGATGATGCACAATAACTGTTAGAACAAGGCCTGATCTTATCAGTGATCTCAGTGCCAGGCTAGAAGAGGATAGAGACGGTGCAGTTAGCCTTCATAGTGAATGCGCAGGGAATGTTAGTGTGATATGCAGCGACTGTAGCTAGCAGAACTGCTGTATTTTAAACAGCTGGCCGTGCTCCAAATCCGTGAGCCTGGCTGATATAGGGCTGGCCTATCTGCTGTGACAACACCTTATTAAAATCCAGTGAGTTTGTCCTCCCTCCCTGCCAACTCCAACCCCACACCACCCGCCCCACCGCCGCCTCGCTATCCCCCTTCTGTTCCGCCACTATTTCACCCTCCCTGGCACCGCGGACCTGGAGTCATTCCACCGAACGGAGCATAAATCCACCGAATGGAGCATAAAAGCGCCCCGGGCAAGGTCTTCATCAGAGCCTTATTCTTCACCACTTTACATGAAGTCAGCAGAGCGGCCGAATAATTACTCCAAGTCTCTAGCGTCGAGCTCTCTGCGTAACCCGCAGTGGCAGGATGTGGTATTATAACTAACAGGTGTGATGGAAAGGGGGGAGATATTCAAGGGACACTGCCTTGGGACAAAAACTGTGACTCCAAACTGCACTTTTGTGCTGTTTGCATGGGCTAAAGATCTTTTTTCTTGCTTTTGTGATTCTGTCGGAACCAATTCAGAGCATCATGAAATCTCTTATTTCACCAGGAATCTATTTGTTTGAATTCTTTTGCTGGTTGATCTGTTATATTTTCAAAAGTGCATTGAATACTCTGTTACTGGAGGACATACTGGCAAAATGCAAATAAACACAGCTCTTTTTGTTTATTTTGGCCAAAAAATTAGCACGTACTTTACTGAATATAATCATAATCAATCATACCCTTTCAAAAGTCGTCCTTACACATTTAAATGCTTTAAACAGCATTTGATTTGTCATTCTCACCCAATCTAACCTGAACAGAAGACGCACTTTTGTGCTGTTTGCATGGGCTAAAAATTTAGCTGATTATTGCAATATAGTTTCAAAAATGTTCTGAATGCTCTAATATGACTACAGGAAATATTGGCAAAATACAAATAAACAAAGGTCTTATCATTTATTTGGGCCCAAAAAATGACTGCATACTTTATTGAACATAATTATACCATTCCAAAAGTGGTCCGTACACCTTTAAACAGCATTTAATTTGTCATCCTCACTCACCTAACCTGTACACTGACTCCAGGTGCATCAGGAACTGTGCTTACACTGCAGCGAAGCATGTCAGAGAACCAGAGCACTGGAACAAATCTCTGTGGTGGAGTTTGGTGTTTCCCTTAATAACAACAACACTAACACTAACAAACATTTAACGACAGCATTGCTCATACAACAGCCTGCATTTTTTTGAAGGGGTATTTTTGCCTATTCTGCATCACTTAGCTTAAGTCAAGACAAGTCAGATTTATTTGTATAGCCCTGGACACCTGATTACAAGATTTACATTTGAAAGTGATAGTAATGTTTTCGGTTCACACTGCTTGAATTACGATGCTTAACACCAAAATGCTGGGGTATAAATAGTATACATAAGTAAATTACAGTTAAGTAATTTACAGGAAACACAACTAGTGGTTCAGAGTTTTTCTCCGTACTGAGTCAGTTTCTGCATGTAATAGAGATCAGTAGTGGATAGTAATATTGTAGTAGTAATAGTAAAACAGTAATAGTAATATTGACATAAGTAGTGACTATTGCATATAATGATAAGATATTGCACATAATGAAATGATTTCATACCCAATAAGAAACCGTATGATATTGCTAACGGTAAGACTATTGCACATAATACAGTCGACCCCTGAAATTCACAGAGGTTATATTCCAAGAAGACCTGCGAATTGTGAAATAGCTCAAATTTGTGATGTGGTAAAAAAATGCCTGAGAATGCACATTTTTATAATCTAAACCCTAAATATGCCCCCAGATATGCTCCCAAAACACTTTAATTTATTTTTAAACTCAGTTTAATACATTAAAAAAATGTAAAAGTAAACTCAAGAAACTGTTATGATGCAGGAATGCTGGACTGCATCTGCCAGAGATATTTATGTTACAAAATTAGTAAATTGTATTTTTCTCAGTAGTTTTGCACTAAAATGCATATATTGACTCTAAAAAAGCAAAAGCAAATTTGCATGGGGTTTCCACAAATAATTATTAGTTCAGTTCTAAGAAAAAATCTGCAAATGACTGAGGCCACAAACTCTGAACTGCGACTTCGTGGGGGAACACTGTAATAAGATCTTGCACGTATTGACAGGTCATGACAGTATGGGACATCAGGCGTGAGATGTTCATGTCATGTTATGGTATGGTTATGTCAATGTTACACAGCAGGGTGCAGATAAATGGTTTTAGTATTTCCTCGGTCCTTATTTTTTGGATTACTTTGACTGGGTTTGAACATCATTCTATTGCTCACTGCTTTTGTAAGGAGATTATATCGGCTCACAGTTCAAAACCTGTGCTAGCAAAGGATGAACCTTAAAGCATCCAAACTCACTGATCTGGATATGTCTGGACACATGTAAGTCCAGGATGAATAAGCGAATATTGCTTTGCTGCAGGAGCTAGAAGAGCTGAAGGCAGAGGACAAAAACTCACAGAAAGGACGCAGAAATACTCTGAGGGTTTTTTTCTGATGATGCAGCATCCTGCTCCTCCTCCTCTGCCGCTTAATTACTTCATTAATTATCTTACAGTGGAAAAAAATGGAGAATGTTTAATGAGAAGTCATTAGTTAATCTTCACTTACAATGCGCAGACACAAAGGTCAATGGCGAAAATCATTTTGAATAGAATACACGAAGAGATACAGCGGCCTGGAAATACGGGTCCAGGCTCACTGTGCGGACGCAATAACTCATTTTTAACAGGTTTGCAATTTGAACGTGCTCCAGTGTTTCCCTGTTAGTTATTGCTGACAGTACTTTTAAAGAGTTTTCAATATGGCTACACCTCACCCGCCATGTAAATAAATGGCTGAAATCTTGCTCCCCTCTAAGATTTGTTGTCTGATTCTGGCTTTGGTTTCCTGGCCTTTTTCTTTCTTTTTTGGGGGGGCCAGTAATTGCAGACTTTCTCGTCATAGTTTCTCATATGCTTCAGCAAAGGTCCTTTTGAAGACTTTCTCCAGTGTGTAACATGGTACTGTGAAGCTCTTGGGACTTGGGGTTCTGATTGGTTTTGTCCATGTCATCATCATCATCCTCTCCTTGATCGCTGTTTTTCAGTGTCAGACTGATTCAAACGCCACGCGTTTCTTTTCCGTTCTCTGACATTTCAAAGGCTTTCACTTTTGCTGAAAGAAAAAAAAAAAATAGGCTTTGAAAGTCCAAACACATCTCAATGTAATATTTTCAAAGGCAGCTGTGTCCAAGAACGTTGTCGAGGGGCCTCTGCGTCTCTTAGATTGTCCGGCTAAACAGCTGCTTCTGAGACTTCAAAAGGTTGCATAAACTGAGGAACACTATAAAGATCACTGCATGTTCAGAAGTCACTCTGTGCTTTGTAGTCAACACTGCTAAAAATAAAGGTGCCCAAACAGATCTTGGTTGGATGTGGGGTCCATGAAAACCTTTGATTAGTGAAGAACCCTGTGAAGCGGTCCAGTTTTGGGGCATTCCACCAGTTAAAGCAAAATCCAGTGGTTGAGTGTAGCAAAGTCATTCAGAGTGGTTTGATGTGAAATGATTCATTGTACAAAAACTTGTTGTGGTGGTTATAGTCGCCAACAATAAATATTGCCGTTATTACTATCCAAAACCACCTATAAACCTACATAACTATTTATAAAAAAGCAAACAGAGACAAACAAATAAAACTTAGGACACACAGCAATGAATAAATCTCTTAAATTACTAGTATCACTCAAAACCATCAGTTAGCAACGTGATATATGTTTTTCAAACTTAATCTGTGATCCCGGTCATTTCATGTGATAGGAATAAATTCAAGAGTTTATAAAAAAATGCAAGTTTAAATGCAACCAGTAAACTTTGGGGACTATTTAAAATATTTTTTAGGTCAAAACCTTCTCAAAACTATTGTAACCCATAATAAAACAATGTCTGAGGCATTCGCCAGTTATTTCTTGTAATAGCTTTCTGTGAAGGAGCTTTTAGAGGTGTTCATTTCCTGATGTCTGGTTCTGTTCACTTCGTTTCCATAAATGAACTCCATGAACTGGGAAGTGAATGGTATTCTTTGTAACAGTGTTTACATTCAATGTCAAATGCTTTATGCCCAAATTCAAGATTCAGTATTTGTCACATAAATGGTTTTACAGACAGTGAAATGTGCCCTGAAACGTTACCTTAAGGTTACCTTTAATAAGTGGTTTAAGCTACTTTAAGGTACGCCGATTGCTGACACAGGTTCAGCTGCACACACACAGCTTCTATAATCTCCTTTAGAAAAGCACTGCTAATAGAATGGGACCCTCTGGAGCAGTTGTGCAGCCTAAGGTCACCATACCCAAAGTCAAGCATCAACTAGAGGGGTATAAAGCTCCCGCACACCAAGTATTGAGTGAAAATGCATTATTTGCGGTGATGGAGCTCTATCTTATACCTTTGGAACATTTGTGATTCAGAACCAACCATCCAACATCAGCACCAAACCTCACTAAAGCCCTCATGATTGAATGCAATCAAATCTTCACAGCAACGTTCCAAAAGCTAGCCTTTCCATGGTTGAGTAAAGTGGGACAAATCAAAATTAGAACCAGAAGCAGAAACCTTTACAGATCCCGGATAAAATTGTTTATATTACAGTTCCAACTGCACAGACACATAGAGACACGGACAATATGAAATATAAAGTCTAAGATAAAAGTCAAATAAAATGCAGAAATACACTTAAAATAAAAATAATAACTTAAAACTCCCCAAAATAATATTAATGACTCCTTGTTAATACCCCTGATGTTGGAGCATGGGTCTACAAGTACTTGGACACATAGTGTGTGAGCATCCTAACATTAATTGAAAAATAAAATTACAACAAACTCGGTAAGTTCAGTGGTAGTTTTCTGCAGTTTAAGAGGAAACACTGGTTGTGCATGTGTCTACAGACTTTTGGACATGTACTGTATCTCATATCTCATATCTCATATCTAGCTGATCTGGCTTACTTTATTATTTTGCTGCAATATCACCTGCTGCCGTGGCATCAGTTTTTCCTCCCAAATCAACTGAACTCAATGTTCATCGTATCTTCATTTGGTAACATTCACAAAACTGAATGGATGACGAACGGATGCAAATGAAGATTTATGATCATGCATGTTCGACTTATTTCACCTGCAAATACATCATAAACAGCAATCTGGACAATAAAGGACACAAACAAGTGAAGAATAACCCACATAAAATGGGGATACGTTTATACTGTAATTTTTGTTATTTGGTCATTGTTAATATTATGATTGCATCCTACACAAACCTGAGACATTTTGATATAAGGGTTTAAGTTTTAAAACATTTCAGACCATATCAAGCCAGTTTCCATTGTTTTTTAAATGTGCTTCATTCAAATAATGAAAATGTCTATTACTTAAAAAGACATTGTTAAAAAAACATTATTACTTTAAAACACATCTTTGGACTGTGAAAGGAAAACTCTCCATATCCTAAACTGAAATTGAATGAAGGGAAGTACTGGTGGCAGGATGTATGTGCAAGTATTAAAACACTAAAAACCAAAGAAGCAAAACACTACATGAAAACTGCAAAGACTGAGGAATACACTTGTGGGGCTAAAACAGGAGACATGACACAAAGCAAACATGATAAACATCACAAGACCAGACAAACACACTGAGACACAGAGGTACTTAATCAAACAGAGTATTGGCAACATCTGAGGATGAAAAAGGGTTACAGTCTACTAACATCAGAAGACACTAAGGAGGAGACAAGGCTAAAACAGGGAGCAAAATAAAACAAAGGCACATGGTGACCTGCACATGCAATTCATTAACAATGAGGGAAAACCAGACAGAGACAAGGAACAAGTAAAACATAGGACACAATACTGCTATAAGTGCTGTAATGAAACTCTGGAAAAGAGTATTTGTATTTTATATGATAGGAATACATTCAGGAGTTTATTCACATAAAAATGTAGGTTTAATTGCAACCAATCAGATGTGTGCCCAGTTTATAGGACATAACCAATCATGTAACCAATGGAAGAGACTTTGATTAAATCCAAAAAGGAACTGATATATACATGTAAAATGTAACTAACTAAACATGATGGAAAGACCAACAGACAGACAGACGGAGAGATATACTAACATTATTACAACCACTGACAAGTGAAGTGAATATCACTGTTAGAAGGTGGGATAAATTAGACAGTAAGTGAACAGTCAGTTCTGGATGTTGGAAGCAGGAAAAATCTTTGAGTATAAAGATCTGACCAACTTTGACAAAGACCAAACTGTGATGGCTAAACGACTGAGTTAGAGCATTTTTAAAATGAGTTGTGGGGTATTCCCAGTTTGCAGCGGTCAGTTCCTACAAAGGTGGTCCAAGGAAGGACGAGTGAAGCAGTACCAGGAATAGGGCTACCATGGGGCAGCTATGGCAGCCCAGTGGTTCGGGCGTTTGCCCTCTGATCAGGAAGTCGTAGCTTTGATTCCTAAGGCTGCTAAGCACCTCTGAGGTACCCTTGTGCAAGGTACCGTCCCCACACACTGCTCCCCGGGCGCTGTGTTCCTGGCTGCCTGCTGCTTCACTTGGTGAATGGGCTGAAATGCAGAGGAAGAATTTTGTGCTGTTCACACTGTGTACTGTGGTCTGTTCACATATGACAGAATGTGAAAGTGGTCACTTTCACTAAGGCTCAATGATGTGTGAGAAGCAAAGAGCATCACAGTTTGTTCCATGTGTGTAGCCGCACACATCACTGCCTGTCCACTGTCGAAAGTGCCTACAATGGGCTCATGAGCATCAGCACTGGACCACAGCGTAATAGAAGAAGGTGGCATGGCCTGATGAATGACTTTTTCTTTTACATAATTTGAACGGCTGTGTGTATGTCGGTTGCTTACCTAGAGACAAAATGGCAACAGGATACACTTTGGTAAGCTGTGGAAGTAAAATGATGCTCTGGGCAATGTCCTGTTGGGAAACCTTGGGTGCTGTTGATTGGGTCCAGAATTAATATTGTAGCTGATCTTGCTGTATATATGTACATACATACATACATACATATATATATATTTACCTATTTCATATTGCGTGTGTGAGCATTGGCCTTTGTGACAGCTTGTCTGGAATAATGCCTGTTCACCCATGCATGAATATATAAGCTGTGTGTTTGTGGTGGTCAGCTTGTTTGTGGGAATGTATTGCTACATCATCAGCTGTTCCGGTATTCAGCATGCCCTTTTCCCAGAGCATTTACCCCGGCCTAAATAACTCCTGTCCTTCAGAGCGTGGCTGAATTTAATTCAGAAATTTCAGCGGGAGACAGAAAGCCCAGTGTCAGGTAATATGGCACTAAACATTCCTGCTGACATATTGGCGACCCCCTCAGATACTTTATTCCTGCGGGTAATGGAACGGGGAATAGATAAATGAATATATATGCATATGGATGAAAGTCGACAAAGTTAAAGATCATCAATTTCAGGAGAAGGAGATGCTGAATAATTCATGATCCACCACGAAGACAAATATGGAGTGCTTTAGGCAGTATACAAAACAACATACAAATTAATGCACACAATGCGTGTGAGTCTTGGCGGTTTGCTAGCCGTTGTCTGTTTGTTCTAATAAAGAAGTGCAGTGAGGTGTGCACGTGCCATGCACACACAAACACACACACACAAAACCCCCAGTAAAACATAGACTGAAAATTGAATGACCTTTTTTGAAGATCAGGCTTTGCCCGCGGTGACTGGACGGCTGCGCTGAGTGGCCTGAAAAGCCTCAGCTCTTGAACCTTCACCTGACCTCCCCTGCTTCTTGAGGCCTGAAAGGTAAGGCTTACCACCACTGGCATAAGTCAGTGAGATGTATTGACACAGATGGATTTCACACTGATAGCCAAACATTGTAGCCTTTACTTGCTCGGTCATTCAGACAAAGCATTACATGCTTACTAAGTGTCATACCCTTCTATCCCACAGTGTCCTTAAAGTGACAGTGTGCAGGATGTGCCCCAGATCTCACATGAAGTTGTTTAGCCATTAGTTTGGCTAGTCAACTACATCTGAGACCTGGGGCACCTTTCGTAAATTAGATTTAGGTCTTTAAACAAACAGAAAAGGACACAAGATCTTTGAACCCGGGAGAACTTTCAGGACACAAGTGGGTGGGGAAAACCCACAGAGGGAGGGGGGGTCTGGAGAGCGGCCGAAGGGCAAAAGAGCAGGGAATGGTGAGTGTGCAGGGGAGCAAACAGTTCTACACAGGTTTACACCGTTTGTTGAAATCAGATTTTACTAATACACTCTGAGTTCTAAGGGTTAACCTCCCTGTTAAGTTGTAAACAGGCTGCGCCTTTTCAATGCAAAGCATCACCCTTTAATACCTTCGCCAGGAGATTCCCAGAGTTTGAAGTTCGGTGCGATACTCTCTCCAGGCCGCAGAGGCAGAGAGACAGACATGAAAGCCTAAAAATGAGCTCCTCCTGCCTGAGTGGATCTGAGGCGCACCTGCTGAGATGCTATTAGGGAAACACAGCCTCCTGCGGGTGCTGTGGGAGGAGGTCATACACATCACAGAGTCTCTGCGGAGCAGGGTGTGTTAAACTTCAGAGGCGTCCCACGTTATCCCGGATGCGGGACTGGAGGGAGCCGAGGACACGCTGCTCAGCGGGACGCACCTCCGTTCCCTTCATCTGGAAGCAGAGCGCGTCTGCACACCTGGCCAGGCCGCGTAACCTGAATCTCACACACTGTTGTGTGTCAGACTGGAGGACAAGATACAGATAAAAACATGCTCTTTAACCTCTAAAGCTCAGTATGTGGATGCATGTTTTGATTCCTCGCTCTCATTTCTACAGAACTGTCATAGTACTCACTGAGCAATTCATAATTCATAATAATCACAATTTCACAGAAAACACTGAATAATTCATATTGGATCATGAATAATTCATAATAGACACTAAATCATTCGTAAGTGTCACTGAACAATTCATATTACATCCTGAGTAATTAATAATACTTACTGAATAGTTCATTATATATCCTGAATAATTAATAGTAGGCACTAAATCATTCATAATTCTTACTTTCATATTAGATCCTGAATAACCCCTGATAGTTACTGCATAATGCGTAATAGTTACCAACTAATTTATAGAAGGTAATAAATAATTCTTAGTATATATATGGAATTGTTCATAATAGTTATTAAAAAATTCACAGTAGACACTGAATAAACCATATTAGACCTTGAATACTTAATAATAATTGATATCAGTTGTTGAATAGTGCATAAAAGGTACTAAATAATTCATAATTACTGAATAATTTGTAACTGTTATTGAATAAGTTATAGTAGTTCCTAAATAATTCATAGTAGTTCCTGAATAATTCATAGCCAAATAATGTATATGAAGCACTCAGTACATCATACGACATACCATATCATTCATAGCAGTGGAAAACTGCAGAATAATTTTGGGGGGATGTATTTACAGAGACCATGAGTGAGCATTCATTTCTGGTGTTTGCTAGCAATGCTCACCTTGTAGCTTCAGCCACAATCTGGGCTCCATGTTTGACTGATTAAATACATCTAGAAAGAGTAAAGAACTGTGAAAACGTAACTTTTCTTAAAGTTAAGTTTTCTTAAAATGAATACACTCATTCCAAACGCCATCAACCAGCTAAGATATTTTTTGTGTCCTAGCTTTGCTTTATTAGGTTAATGTAACTAGTAAGCATTGTAAGCTAGTAGCGGAACCGTATGTCTAAATCCATCACACAGCGCCGCACCGTGATGTTTTTCCATTACAATGTTGTCATGACAATAGGCAGACTTAGGCACAGGACATTTTTTTGTGTTTTTTTACTATCTGCTCAAGAAAAACAACAATGGAGAGACTTTGGAAGTGAACATGGTACAAGCAATACTGTCTTTGAGTTTACCAATGCTATGAGAAACAGGAAGCTGTACATCGCAACGAGTTAGCTTGGTTAGGTTTGCATCACATGCAAAAAATGCCAAGAAAAATAAAAACAACTCAAACAAGACTATGAGAAATAAAAAGCCACAATAACAGAGGCTCTGACAGAAAAAAACCTTCCGCTGGTTTGACTTCATGGACGCGTTTTTGGGCTGATGACCGGCCATAAACTGTGGCGAGAGAATTATACTTCAAACTCTACCACCTCTGTACCATTGCAGTACAGTTCAGGTAAAGCACGGTTTCTGTATAGCTATAGAAAAGTGCCTTTGCTTGTGCGGTTTCTGACACTATGTAGCTCACCTCTGTCTATAAATCTGGACTGGAGTACACTGCCCAGTCTAAATAGCGATGGCGATGTCCGTTTTAGTAGATAACAGTATGTCACACAGTGTAAGAGAGCCTATGAAGTCTAATCGGGATGTGACCCTAGATGTTCTATCAGTCTCCGCCCAGAACACAAGCAAAGAGGTGGCTTTCGAGACAGGTAATAATCCCCCAAGGCAACAACAGTTATTTGTCTCCCACTTCAGATTGCGCCCCGAGCCGGGCGTGATGGCAGGTGTTGAGGAGCAGCACTGTGATCTGGGGCTGCGGTGGCAAGTCTATAGTGAAGAGGCTCCATTTAAATGTGTTATAACTCTGCATGTGAACATGATCATTACATTAATCTCATGGAAATGTGCTGCTCGCCATGTTCCTGTCGACACATTTTCACATCTGAAAGTGTTTACGAAGATTTTATGGGACACCTCTGAAATCAGGAAACGCAGATTTTTTTAATGAATTGCGTCTGCGGCAGTCGTGCAAATGAGCAAACGCATGTGTGAGTGTGTGTGTGTGTTCAAGGTGCGTGTAATGAAAGTGTCTTTGGAGCAACATGAAGTTTCGTGTTGATTTATCTACTGACCTCCACTGACTCGAGAAATCCAATCAATGGCTATTGTGATTCAAGCTCATTCATCCTGCCCTCCGTTTGTGTCATAGTGCCCAGTGCCTGAGAAGATTCAATTTAGATGAATTTTGACCCCTGAGTCACACATTATTCTGCTTTTCCTCCATGTAATCTCCTTTAGAGCTCTTTTCAGGATAAACGGATTCACAGTCCAGCCCTTCTGAAAAAAGAATACAATTAAACAGTCAAATTATCTGTGTGTTATTATGTTGGAATAGTTTATTATATTCAGAAGTTTGCTTTAAAAACGAGCACCCTCCACAAAAATTGGCAGCCTTTATGATGTTTCATATAAAATATAAAAGCAAAAATTGACAATTAATTCTACACTACCTCAAATAGTCAAAGTATCTGCTTGTTATCTGCTGTTATTGTCTGTTTAATTCAGGAATTTACTTTAAAAATTTGTACTTTCAGCACCCTCTAAAAATTGTAGCAGCATTGGTAAATGTGATATTTCTTTCAAAATATGTTATTATTATTATTATTATTATTATTA
>JBBPCX010000035.1:1043442-1070979 GCA_037974365.1 Hydrocynus forskahlii | reverse complement strand
GGCCTGGCTTCACAACCTTAATCATTAGTCAGCAGAATCACATTAATATGGTATTTAGAGAAAGAATCATTCAAATAGAAGAATCAAAAACTGAATATGTTAATTTGCCTTAGAATATAAGTGAATATATTGATTTTTCTCTTACAGTAGCTCCATACTACAGTGCTTCAGTTCACCGCCCCTACTTTGTTTCCTCATGTTTATTTTGCCTATCCCAAAGAAAACGCCCATGTAAAACATTCCTGTTGCTGCTACTGTCCAATATCCACGAGATGTCCAAGAGATGCCCATCTGATGTTCAAAACATTGGGACATGAACATGTCTGATGAACTACACTTGTGAGAAGTAAAATGTGTGCAAATCTGATTTCAGGTTGAACTATCCCTTTAACTCTGCGCTGGCTGTGTTCCAGCTGGGGGTCATTGCCTGGGGAAGCAGGCAACCTGATACAAAATGACTGTTTGTGATCATTTCTGGATGATACTGCATGTCCTTGATGGGGATCTTCTGTATTAATTGCTGTCTTAACAAATTACACACCGGCGGGGGTGTCTACTGAAATGAAAATAAATAAATAAATAAACAAATAAATAATTTAGCCGAGCAAAAAC
Organism: Hydrocynus forskahlii; assembly: GCA_037974365.1. NCBI lineage: Eukaryota > Metazoa > Chordata > Actinopteri > Characiformes > Alestidae > Hydrocynus > Hydrocynus forskahlii. Next base: position 1,070,367 of record JBBPCX010000035.1, on the reverse strand, counting down.
AAGGATATTGCCCACGTAACTAAGCCGAGCTGGATTGTAAAGACGGGCTCCTGGCAAATTCTTGTCCGTTTAATAACAGCTTTGTTTCATTGCTGGGGGGGGTGTGAGGGGAACAAACAAGCATATTCGGCAGCATTATTGTCGGAGCAGTGTGTTCTAATCTAGACAGTGAATAATATCTCCGCCGCGCACTAATGAGCGTCGTCTGCGCGCAGGAAGGCGGACGGCTGCGGGGGAGAGATAGAGCGCTCCTGTCCTCGCGAGGCCTCCAGTAGCTGGAGAGGGCCGCCCACTATTTCAGGATTAGACTTTCATTTCAGTTCATTCACCTTAACCAACTCGTGAGCGCCATCGGACAGATGGATGGCAGCAACAAGACGCAATTACTCCAATCTGTGCGGCTCGAGGAGCCCTTTTTAGAGGAGTTTGTGCTTTCTAATGCACTCCTTGTCTAGGAAACTTCACTAAAAGAAGTAACACTGTTGAAAGGAACAGTTTTAAACCTAATCTATACAACTCACCAAGTACACTCCAGTGAACTACCCCATATTGCACTGGACTTTCAACAGCACCTGCACTTTACCCTCTGTTCACTGCCATTGTAGGCACACTTATGCCCTGTTGCTCACTTTGATAAGCTGCAATCTACACTTACTCAAACTGGTTCAGTGCTACTGTTTCCAGTGCAATAATATATGTATAGTGCAGTGTTAATATAAAATTTATTCTGGAGGGTTTACATCCCTTTCACACTTTACTCTGGGCATTGTTATATGTATGGTGCATTATTAAGGTTTACACTGCGTTCCCACTTCATTGTTACACGGCTGTATTGTCTACTTGCTGAATTGGGGCAGCTGGTGGTCTGGTGGTTAGGGAGTTGCCCTGCGATCAGAAGGTTGCCTTCAGAAGTTTTATAATTCAGTTAAAGTGAGAATGCTTAAATGGTACCGAACCTTTATAGAAACCTTTATAAGGTTCTTCACACTCACTATGTGAAGGTTCTTTCCATCTTTAAAGGCACATTTAAAAATGGTTCTTTAGGGAAATAACGTAGCTTTTCGATGGCATCACTTCAAGAACCTACTGTGGCACCTTTTTTTCAGATGCTCTGTAAACATGGTTTCTTTTTTCTCACCTGTTGCCACCTTGCATCTTCCAGCCCAGAGGGCAGGAAGGCTCTTGGCTTGGTTTTGGCTCCTTCCTCCCGTATCTTCCATCCTGCGTTTCCTTGTTATTCCTCACACTTGCTGCTCAGCCCTCGGCTTGTGTAATGCAGACAGGAAGAAGGCATTCCATTTGCAGTGTTGAAGGTATACATATGGCTGTATATATATACATACAGCCAGGAAATACAGCCACTGTTTGTACAATTTGCGAAAGTGTATGTGTGTAAAATGTACAGATCGCTATTCTTTCATGAACTATTGCAGTGTGACCTTTGTTAAAAATAAGAAATGCCTCCGTATGTGTTGTGAGTGCAGTAGTGTTTGTAGAGCAGCTTTTCCATGTGCTGTATTCCAGCAGCTTCACTCCTTAGTCAGTTTTCTGATGGGATGAAACAGAGTCACACATGCACACATGCTCTTAACATGACTATTTTCATTGTTGGAATTGTAAAATAATGTAAGAGGTTTCTGTAGTTTTACATTTCCAAGGTATAATAATGTATTTATATGTATTACTTTTACATTTTCTCCAAACATAGTTTTTGTGGAATTTTGAATCAAGTGTCAAAGTGTCAACAATGTGCAAAACAATAGTGACCTGCACATTTCACACACACTCCCACAAATTACAAAAGCAATAACCAGAAAAAAATCATACCGTCTCTTATTTTTTTCCATGGCTGTGTATATATATATATATACACACAAAGCCATTTGTATTGCATCTTCGTGCCAGAAAAACCACACGTGAACATTAGAATAAATGCAAACAAACAAGAAAGCAGTAATTAACTGAGTATGTTTTTTTTTTTTTTTAAGTAGTTAATATTATGTGACCTGTTTAGAATAACATAGGTTCTTTTTTTGCTTGCTCTGTGCCTCCAGTCATTGTGTGGATTTATAAAATTCCAAAAGCAACACACCTAATTTAATCTAATGAAATAAAAAGAGACAAACCAGGTATTTGAAGTAAAACTGGGCTGGAGATGGTTAAGAGAACACTTTGCCAAACACAAACCACTATTTATTGTATTAATATTGTTTGTATTTCTTGTAAAATTATATATACGTATTTGATTACACATATACACTGAAACAAACTCAAGTCCTTCTTGTAGTAAAGAGACTGTGCCCTATTTTTATGTCACGAAATTATTGTAAGCAATAGAAGTGAGCAAAACTGTTTTCTTTTAACTTGGTTTTATTATGGTCCATGCAAATTGTTTTACAATGTCTACTAGGAAAAAAAAAAAACAGTAACACAAGATTTTCCAATTCAAGGCTTTACATTATGTGGCAAAAACTTTAAAAAGTGTCCTTTATTCTCAAAAGGTTCTTTAGGGAGCAGAACTCTTCCTTTATGGCATTATGCAAAAGTGTCTTTCTCCATGTTCTCTTTACTCACTTGCATGCTGCCATTTTCTTCTAGTCTCTCATTCTGACATTTCCACTATATCTGTCGACCTGTTTCCCCTTAATTGCGTTTGCGGTGTGAGCTATAATTGTGTCGGCTGTTAGCGTGGAAGTGAGGTGACCCCTGCTTTGAACAGTCTGGCAGAGTTATACTAACAGCTAGACTGTAATTTTGGACTCAGAGTTGTGGAGGTCATTCGTAAAAATGGTCCTGGAGAAAGAACACTGAGAAGGAACACTTTAAATACACCTGATTCCTCAACTGCTACATATTTATATACCAGCACTATACCAGCCTGGATTTAAGCCAGAAAACCAGTGCTGCTATGGAAACCAATTGATCTAGTGTTGTTCTGAATATTGGCCTTTAATAAGCATTAATTGTTAATTATCTTTTGTCAATATTTTTTGGGCTGTCAGAGTGGGGGTCCAGGTGGAGAACTAACTTCTCTGGTAGAATCACCACAACATGTTTTACACTATATATATTTAAATATTTTTAGATTTATATTTTTAGTTATAGTTATTTTAACTTTTAAACAGCACGCTTTTCAATTCTGCACAACATATGATCACAAAATAAAGCTCACTTTTGTCGCTCCATAGACATGAAAGCGCAAAATCAGCATCAGAAAACTTTATTGAACCCTTAGGAAATTGCTTAACTTTAAGTCCTTGGATCACACAAACCTTCTGATCACAGGGGCAACTCCCTAACCACTCTGCCACCAGCTGCCCCAAATAAGGAGGTACGCTTGTTTAAGATGACATTTTAAAAACGGTCCATTGGTATCAGTATCAGACATGAAAAAATGGTATTGAGCCACCACTATTATATACTCATAATGTTCGTTTTTTTGTGTGTCCATAAAGGGGAAACCCTGAGTGCCTCATTAATTTTGAAACGGAACGGAAAAATGGAGTAAACAAAGAAAAGCTTTTCGCTAGATAAAGACAGAAATCTTGAAGCTTGAAAGTGGCCGGGACAACCTTAATGTCCAATCTCAAACTCTCTTGATTTTTGTTAGAATGTTTTTAAAATTAATAACACTGCATACAATTGTGCCCAAAATGTAGACAACGCCCTGAGACTTTTCAGAGCTCATCCTATTGAACAGATCTTACACTGACAAATTGAGTGTAATAGGTCAGCGTTGATTTTCTCTCCTTCATGCTGGTGCTTTAAGCTCAGCCTTTGAGTGGTGGCGTTTCAGGGGAAAGCAGTCCGGATGTCAGCCAATTAAGGCTTGTTTATTTCCCTCCACTTCGTGATAAACGTCAGTGCTGGTTAATGGCTTGAGTGTGTAATTAAAATCCAAACCCTGCAGGGTCCCACGGCCCTCCCACTCGACTCGGAGCCGAGCAGCACTCACACGTTTGAAGGTCACTGCAGTCAAGCTAATAAAACGTGAATTAAGACGACTGTGGTGCCATGCTGTTGGTATAGGCTGACAGACTATTTATTGAGTGTTCTCATAACCATTAGGCCCTTTAAACACACAAGAAACACAGCGGTGGATCATTCAGTGAGATGGAAGGCTTTGTGGAGCCTAAAATACCTGACAAGAAATCCATGCCCTTCTGCACTGGTGCTACGTTGGGCTTCAAAACACACTCCCTACTCCCCCAGTCAACACAGTTCATTTATGGAAAATCATTTGCAAAAATAGCCTGTTTTACATTCAGTATATTTTACGATGTCACAACTATGATGTCTTCTGCACTTTCTGTAAAACTTTTTGTTTGACTACCTTCATCTGTCTAAAAGTCTAAAACCCGCGTTTGTTCTTCTACACACTAGCTGTCTGCTGCTCTTTCATTCGGCGCACCACTGCTCAGCCGCTCTCCGGACCCCACTTCCTCTGTGGGTTTTCCCCACTCACTTCTGGGTGGAGACTTTCCTGAAAGTTCAAAGATCCTGTGTTTTTTTATTTGTTTCTAAGATCTAAAATAAAAGAAATTTGAGCATTTTTATTCTTTAGGTGTATTTATGCGTGACATCATTTTAAAAACCCCAGTAGTGGTTATTATTATAACTAATGCTGGACAACAATAAAACGTTTTAATCGCGATTAATCACATGTTTTTCTGCTATTAATCACGTTGTTATGCGCAAAATTCAATTATTATTCAATTATTATTCAATGCATTGCACACTTTTATTTTTAAAGTACTGCTATGTGAACAAAAGTACAATAACATTTGGTTTGCAAACACTTTAAACAAATAAGGAGCTTTTTAACAGCAGTGTTCCCTTTAACACAGGGAAGCAAGAAAGCAAGAAAAGGAACCACTAAGAGGTATCAAGAGGACCCAAGTTGCCAAGGGGAAACTCCCAAAAAGTGTTAGCAAGAGCCACTGAAAGGAACTAAAACTGAACATGGTCATGAGGAAGAACAGCTGAAAGGAGGAAAGACTCTAACAGTGAACCATCCTCCTCTGGATAGTGCTGTAAGTCTACACATTAGAACATATTGGATAAGAAGTTCAGTAAGAGTGCAAATCAGGACTCCAACTTCCAGAAACAGGTTACAAGTTCATGCAAGGGTAGCAGTCATGAATCTCATGAGAGAAGTGTTAACAGTGCAGTGCCTATAATAAACAGTATTCTCAAACTATGCATGAAAATGGGTTGTTCTGATCTTTTGAAATTGGATCATTCTAGTCATTGAAGGATTTTTGTTGAACTGTGTTTAGAGGTGAGTCATAGGGAAACAAGATTGCTGCAGCTTGCAGAATGTTGACCCATCTTCTGATAATCTCCTACACTCTGCTCCCAACTATACATATCAGTCACCAGCTTAATCTTGTGTTCCAAAAACATTTGGACGAAACAACGATGCATTTTGTGTTTGTTTCATAAAAAAAAGAAATAACTGAGATAAAGTATGTTACTATGTTTCAGTTTCTTTGTTTTACCATTTTAATATGTATTTATCTTTTCATTTGAGGATGAGTTGCAGACTGTATGTGTTTGTACTGTGTGTAATGACAATAAAGGAATTCAATTCAATTCAAATCAGTTTAGTTTACATAGTTGGTAGAACAGTCATAAATACATAGACTAGTGGTCACCAACCCTGGTCCTGGAGAGCCACCCTCCTGAGAAGTCAAGCTTCTCCCATAATCTGCAACACCTGTTCTGATTAATGAACCTCTTCAGAGACTACTGATTGGCTGGAGCATTAAGTAGGGGGCGGGAGCTACATGATAGATGCAGGTTAGAGCTCAACATGGCAGGAAAGTAGATCTCCAAGAGGAGGCTTGGTAACCACTGACAAAGATGGATCAAAACACATTAACATGGGCACATTTTATTTGCACACAATACAAATAAGAAGATAAGCAGATTACAAATGAACTAGCAGGGTCAATTAGCAATAGTAGTAATCAATATCAGTCATTATTGCTAAGCAATACTGACCATATATGATCTTGCTGACCTTCAGAGATGGATGGATGTCACATGTTGCATTTTGTTTTTCCAGGGAGCTGTCAGAGAAAAGTAATCTGATGGCCTGGGGGAAGAAGCTGTTCCAGAGTCAGGTGGTGCAGGAAATGATGCTCTGTAACCTTTTTCCAGGAGGGGGTGTCCATGAAAGAGATGCAATAAAGATCAAGGTTGGGCTCAGTTTAAGGGTTATATGTATGAGAAGCTATTACATTCAACGTAACAGTTGCAAATACAGTACATTATCTTTAGTTAAAGGTAAGACATCTAAATTATTTTGAGTTCCTCACAATTTCAAAGTTTGTACCTTTTTATTTCTTATTTTTGCTGTTTAGGCTATCAGGGGTCTCTACTGTGCCAGTCAGGAGGTAACAGATATATATGTGTGTGTGTGTGTGTGTGTGTGTGTGTGTGTGTAAGTTTTTGTCTGCTTTCTTTATTGTGTATGACTGTCTTCAGTAGAGTTTATTGATTAAAAACAAGATAGAAAAAGGAGCCTTATGCTTGTACTAGAGACCCTCCTGGTTCTTCCTGTGAGCTGGAAGACGCAAACATTGTTTCGAGGTGGTAAAAATCACAGCCTGAAAAGGACAGAGCATTTTGTCACATCAGCTAATCGAGTAATTGGCCCCGAAACGGACCATCATTAATTACGCTTGTGTCCTCTCCCCCTCCCTCGCTCCTCCGATGGCTTCTTACATGATACACATCTGCCCTCCATGCCATTCATCACTGTTTGACTGCTCCTTAGTTTAAGCCTAACTGATGGAAGACTCTGTGAGCTCACTGTAGAATCAGCGTAGAAAAAAATCCAAGACTTACTGCCTGTACTGGATACTGTCTGAGGGCTGCTGTTCACATATAAAGTCATCTGAGCCTGCTTGCCATAAACACTTAAGAGACAGATATACAAGGGCCTCAGGGGCCTGTCATACAAAACACATTGTGGGATTCTTCTTCACAGAACCAGCTTCAACCGATTACCTTCCTCTGTTAGCCCAGGTTTAAACACTCAGGCCATGATTAATCCTAGAGCCTGTGCACATGAAGGCTTATTCTTCAAACGAAGATAAAGAAACACACTATGTAAATACTGCAGAAAATAAAGCATTTATATCTGCACAAAGCAATGCTGTCACCACTGCCACCCTGTTAGTGCTTATTTGAGTAATAATAGCCTTGCATTCTCAATATCTATGTTTCTTTAGCAGAAAAGCCACATTTTTCATATGAGTTATGCCACAAACATCACAAAGATGAAAAGGTAACCCTGAATAGACCTGAAGAGGTTCACTTTTTGTTAGAAGGGCGGGTCCAGATTTTAACCCGGAGCAGGTTGGGCATGCAGGATCAGATGCCGTTATGATGTAACCCATTATGATAAGTGTTAGAGAGATTAATATTTTTGATTTCAGAAGATCTGTTGGATGAGCAGGTGTCTATAGACGGGCAAGCATAGTGACACAAAAGGGATAAAGATGTGACATAGTGAGAAATTAGGTAAGTTTCCACCACAGGAACCTTTTAGGAATCAGAAACTTCCTACCACAGGTTTTGAGTCCAGAGTTTAGTTCTAGAGTAAAAACTTTAAGTTACAGAATAGTTGGGCCATACTGACCAACACTTAACACAATTAAACTGAGCTGTACCCAAGCTGCTTGATAGCAAGGTCAACAGCTGAGTTGACTGCATCACTGCTTTCTGATTGTTCAAAATGTCATCATATCCTGGAAAGAGGCCAAAAAACAACAGTGGCGGTACAGATGAACAACTGGGAAGTCAACAAAGTACAAGCACTACTGTCTGGGCTGAAGACACATTTCGGTGGGAGTTTTCTATGATGCTAACAAATTTATCTTTAACGCTGTGAGAAATGTGAACGTGTACCAGGACATCACTAACAAGTTAGCTGGGTTAGGTTTTCACCACATAAGATGATAACTAATTAAAGTCCACAATAACAAAAGTGGCTATGATTCCACTCCATGGGGCGATGACGGGTAATAAACCGTGGGGAAAGAACTGCATGTCAGAAACATTGTTACTGGACTGAGACACACTGGAAAATTAAAGTGTAGTGTAAGTTCCATGCCAGTTCAGTTTGAGTACAGCACAGTCCCTGTATGTCTATGGAAAAGTGTGCCTACTGATTCCTGAAACATAAGCTTCACAGAACCCTTTAGTTCATCTACATAGGTCGTGGACAGCAGAGTGAAGGAAAAATTTGAGGAAGACCTTCTAAAAAGAGTATGGTCTGGAGTACAGTAGCCTTCCAAAAGATTAACTCAAATTTAGTTTAATTGGAAAAATAACACACAGCCAAACCATACCACAAAACTGTCCTAACAGATGTAGAGCATCACTTCTCTAATTTTACTACTTTAATTTTGCTGCAGTGCATGGGGAACCCAAAACAAGAAGTTCTCAGTATGGTTCAAGGTAGTTCCAGATCCAAAAAACAAACCTTTTGTCATATATACACATAGCAACCTTGGTGGAAATGTGCCAATTACAACGTAAGTACTGTTGGAGGGAACATATGGTGGGCCATTACCCGCCATCCCCTGCACGCCTAATCCTACGATCAAGGTTCAGCACCAGGCTGTGTTTATCTTTACCTAACGGCAGCAGATCCACAGAAATGTGCTACACCGGCCTCGGGGGAATGGCAATTAGAGAAACACAACAGGACTGAACCCTGACCAGCCCAGTTAACGTCCATTAAAGCAGCAGTGGGGCAGGCGCTGGTGCTTTGGCCGGCTTCCCTGCTTTCATCTGATTGCGTATTTGCTGCAGAAGCTCATTTGGAGGCAGGAGTGTAGGAAAAAGCAGGCATGGCACTTGGCCTTTGTTACAGAACACGTCTTCCCTCAAAGAGGAAATGTCAGGTATTTCTGTAATAGGTTAAGGTGGTGAAGCAGACAATGGGCTAGGAATTGGGGGAAAAAAAGCATTTCAGGAGAGTCTCATTAGCAAACCAAGGCTGTTGATACGCAACATTAAAGAATCCATATAATAATTCTATTTAACCTCACCATTTTCCAACCTCTTTTACTCCCTAATAATTAAATAGGCTCCTTTTTTTTTTTTGCTGTGGCTTAAGACTGATATATGTAATTGGCCTCCATTCTGACAGGCTGCCCTGTATAGAGATACGACCAGGCTGTATTCACCAAGGCCGGAGGGAACGACATTATCGTATGGAAGGAATCCTATGGAAGCTAGCTGAAAATAAATAAATAAATAAATAAACAAATAAATGCTCAATTAATGGTAATTCTGGGTGGTGAACATTGAGAACTATTTTTAGCTTGACATTTAACACCGTCAGTCATATATCCAACAGGGCTGTACGACAAATTCAACAGCACAGAGGAAGCAGACTGAGGGGTACACTTATAACCATGATTCATTATTTTTTTTATTTAAAAATAATGTGCCTATGTCATTTACATGTGAAGGGACATCTTTTAAGTTAAATCAGTAGATGAGCTAAGAATCAAAATCAGACTCATTAAACTTCCCAAATTAAAAATCAAATCAAACCAAATCAAAATGAGAAAATCTCAGAGGAAACGGCTTATGGTTTGACTACACAATCATACAGAGACACAAAGAATAATAAAACATAAAACATAAATGTGAAGCCCAAATAAAACTCTCTAGAAAAATGTTCTGAACTATAGAAAATTAATCCTATATAAACAATATTCTGTGGTCAGAAGTGGAGTAGATTAAAATACTATAAATATAGTAAATACTACAAACAGTGTGACAGTAGATACGAGGCTGCTATCTTCTACATGAGTATCAACTGTTTTCATCACTTTGAAAAGACATAGCTTTGTAAATAGGTGGAGCTAAATTTCAGTAAACCAAATAGATACATGTAGATACAATGTAAATGTGTTGGTTTCTGTGACATCACAAAACAACTCATTCAAAATTTGCTGTTTTTGGATATATTTAAATGTTTTGAAAGTAAGACACACTGCTTTGTTGTTGGCTTCGTGGTGAAAAAAAATGATGGGAGGGAGTCATTTATTTTCAGTTTCACTTGAAATAACTAAAATATCCCAGACCTGAGTCATTTGGGCATAAGTGCATTTTACCATTTTACACCTAAAAAAAAATGTATTGCATTTTTCTTCCATGAATAGGGAACTTTAAGCTCTGAAACAAACATAACTTGTTTGATTGAAGCATGTACATTATATCCAAATAAATTAGTTGTTCTTTCATTTATTTATTTTTTTCTTCCATGAAACGTCAAGCTCTGAAACAAACTGAACTTGCTTAATTCAAATATGTACATTATATCCACATGAATAAAATATGTGTCAGTACAATACTGTCTCAGTTTACTGGCTTTTGGCAATAATTGTGTGGATGCAATGTTTTATTCATGTGGAAATGATGCGCGCATTTGAAGTAAATTAAATGCACCACTTCAGAGTTCTCCTGTAAATTACCCCGTCACAACCCTGCAGTGATATGACAACTGACAGTTTTAGTCAAGAAGAAATGACTGACACAGGCTTTCGAAGACAGTTGCCCTTTACAGACCCCACATTTAGCTTATTGGAGCTAATTTTGAAAATAACACATTGTGTTGTGCAAACAGCCCCGAAGGAACCCTGAGGAAAACTCCGAAGCCAATTATCTCAACACTACACACACTGATTCCGCTCTAATTCCGCACACTCGCAGAGTGGATATTTTCTCTCGCGTGTCGTTATGCTTCCTTCAACATTACCAGTCATAAATGCAGAGGAGTCAGGATGATGGCCCTGAACGCTCGCCGTCGATGTGTTTTGATAGCTAATGCTTATTTGCTAACAGACGAAATCCCAGCGTCCGGCTGTTGGAGAGCTTCGCATGTGCATGTATTTTTCATCCAGGGGTGCTGTAGCGAGCCCAGGAGGCCGCCGTAATTCTGATTAGAGCGGACAGTTTCTCACACATGAGTGAGCAACTGATAGCCCTTAAGTGAAGGGTTTGTGGAGTACTTAATGAGAACGATCCTGTGTGTCTGTCTGTTTTAATTAGAGAGAAAAAGGTCAGGCTGATGCATGGAGCAGGACATAAAGAGAAAAACGGACCACCGCTTGCTTTTCTCATTTCTGCAAAGCGGCAGCTTCGTCCTTTCACCTCACCCAAACACGGTGGCCCAGAGGAAACGGTTAGCAATGGGTTTGCTCTCAGGGTTACGTGCTCTTGACCTACAGTGTAATTGTAAAAACTTGCAGTAAGTTTCTGCAAATGCATTAAAGTTTGGACCTTAGATTTCTACACATCCCTGGAACTGCACAGCCTCGCCTTGACCCTGCCATCTCCTTTGATAACTCCAGGTTATTCCACCTGAAGATACAGAAAGTCTTTTTGTAATTAGTCTGATTGTCGAAGCAATGACTCTCTTGTTCATCTTAATTTTATTTTTATTATTGTTCTTTGTATAGATGGGATTTGGCCCCTCTTCTCATCCTACAGTTTGAAAATATCGGCAAATTGTTTTTTGGGGCGGGTTGAGTTGCCTCTATAATGTTTGGGAAGAGAGAGTGGAGGAGTCAGTTGCCTTAAAAGTGTGTGGTAGAGAAAGGGTCCGTGATGTCACGTCCATGGTGGCCAGAAATTAACCAAATACGGAGCAACAAATCAGGCTTATGTAGTTTCATTCACGGCATTTAGCAGACGTTTTAATCCAAAGCGACTTCCGTTCTCTAACCACAGGGGAAAGTCTCCCTGGCGCAACTTGGGGTTAAGTGTATTGCTCAGGGACCCGATTCGAACCCATGACCTCTTGGTCGAGAAACAAGTATCCTACCCACTAGGCCACCACCACCCCAAGACACCGCAGACTCATATACAGACTTCAAGTTATAAAGAAAGACGAGTGTCACTGTTTGTTGTGGTTTAATTAAAAACAATTAGGCTGTGAATGTGGCTACATGTGCTTTTCCCACCAGTTTTGAGCTGTCCTTAACCACTCATGTAACTCTTGGCTTCTTTTCACCAGACATTAAACCCTGATGCTCACCTACAAGGCCTAAAATGGACCAGCTGTTTCTTGCCTGGCAGCAATGGTCAAAACTCAGTCTGCACCTTTGAGCTTTGAGTGAGTTGACTGTGGACTTCTCCTGTCTCATCCTCAGTGCCTCGGAGGCTGGTTGTGCTTTCAGTCTTTGATACAAGACCCCTATTTGTCTGTCACAGATAACAATAGTGTAGAAAACTACTGCTTACTCACAAACCAAGCATGTTTGTATCAAGTACAGACTGTAACAGCCTACTGGGACAAACAGTAGAGGGTGTATAAAGTAACATAATGAGGTATGTTTGAAAAAGAAATTCTTTATATATATATATATATATAGAGAGAGAGAGAGGGAGAGAGACATGTTTAGTATTGAAAACCAGTGCTATTACAGCAACATTCAGTAAACCTAGGATAGTTTTCATTTAAGCCAGAAGGGGGCACCAAAGCCCAAGGACTTTTTACAGACCCAAAATTAAAAACTGACCAAATTAAAGGCAATTTCTGGACCCACAAGGTGTGTTAAAACATTCTTTTTCCAGTCAGAAACATCCCCCTGGTGATTAATTATAAAACTGTAATGCTTCAAAGTATACCAGCTCTATTTCATGAAAAAAATCACTTAAACTGAAAACATGTGAGTACATAGAGGCCGACGGAGGCTTACCTTAAAAATAGCAGGAAAAAATGATTGTGCTGTCAGGCGAAATGGTGACAGATAGCGAAGGCCATTCTTTATATCCATGTTTTATGCCAAATACCTCGGGGTGGCACTGTCATTAATTTGCAGTTTACCCACAGTAATTTAGGATGATGGCGAGATTTAGAGCTAAAACAAATCAACGTTTGGGAGTGATTTACGAGCGAGCGCGTCACGCTTTTTTCTTTCTGTTTCGAGCAGAGCAGTGCGGAGCGGAGCTGTTTATCTTTACCTAGATCCCCCACAATCCTGCTCTGCACATTTCTTTACATGGATTTGGAAGAGTCAGCGTTGACAATGGAGGGATTTAGGAGAGGTTGACACGAGTGCGTCTCTTCTCTGTGTGTGTTTGTGTGGAGTCTCCTGAGAAAGTGGAGAGACAGCATGTTAGACATGGTGTCCTTTTTTATGCAATCCTTCCCAACATCTTATTTTTTATTTCGTGTTTTGTGAGCCGTACACTCCGGGGTATAATCCTGTGAGCTCGGCGCTTTTTCAAAACACACCGGGCCGTGTTTAATCCGCACTTTCGACTGAGGTTGCTCAAAAAGTGCGAGCCCTGGCTGATAAAGCTTCCCCCCCGTCAGCCACTTCACATCTTCTAACGTCTCCAGCTGTGAGGGTGGGCGGTGTGGCAGTACTGCAACATCACAATTTAAAACCTCCATCACTCCAGTCTTGCACAGTTTAGTGGCTCCCCTCCTCAAACACATTCGCTAAACCTGGCAGTTTAGATGTGAACCAGAGAAATCACCTCACCAATTTGACCATAGGAATCACCACACTCTGCTGGACACTGGCCCTCCAATACCAGACTTGGAAAACCCTGGTCTAAAATCTTTGGGTCAGTGTGTGTGGCCACCCTTCAGCCTCCAAACTACAGAATGTGCAGCTTCATTTCACAGCAGTTACTGAATTATTAATGATAATGATTTCATTATTCATTATAATTATTTAAAATAATGTAAATAATAAATAACATTAACGAATACATTAGTAACTGAATAATTTATTCCATTTAATAAAAAGTGAGCCTTGAGGAATTTCACAATTATTGATGCACAGTTAAAACATTAAAAATGTAAAGTAATTATAATAATAGTTATAATAATAATAATAATAATATAAAATAATTCAGAATAATTTGAAAGGCTCCATTATGGAGAAACTAACTTGGATTACGCTGTCCCCACACACAGACAGACAGACAGACACACACACACACACACACAAACAACAGAAATCCCTTCAGGGGATTCTAAGGGTTCATTAGGGCATCCTAAAAAAGTTGTGTAGGTACATTTTTTTATCAAGGTATAAACCATGTAAATGTACCCTTAAAAGTACAACCCAATCCTTGAAGTCCAATTTTTTAGCTTAAATATGTTTTTTTCCCAGAGGAATGGGGCATATTTGAATCTTTTCATAACCTAATGTTTTATAGCCTGGAGTAAATACGGAATGGAGTCAGTGCAACTTCAAAACTATAACTGGAATGTTCCCTTGAGGGAACCACCCCAAGTGACGCTGTAATGATTGAGGTGGGAGGCTGGATGTGTGAGTGCAAATTTCCAATATTTAATAAACAAACACAAGAAACAAAACATGAATATATATTAAAGTTATAGCGATTTAAAAGAAGACATGAACAGGGCAGGGCAGGGCAAGGGAGGGTATCAAGTAATATACACAGAGATTCCACAAACAGACTGAAACACATACTAATGATGCTCATACTAAAGGGGAATACAGAATACCTGGACAAGAGAAGAGGCAAAGACAAGACACAGGAGATGATGATAATGATAGGGTGGGAATTAGGCCGGGCATAACGCCATTATGGTGGCCTAGTGGTTTGGGCATTGCTCCTGCGATCAGAAGGTCATGAGTTCGATTCCCAGGAGTGCTAGCGGCACCACTGTGGTACCCTTGAGTAAGATCATGTCCCCACACACTGCTCCCCAGGCGCTGTGTTCTTGGCTGGCCACTGCTTCACTGGATGAATGGGTTAAATGCAGAGAAAGAATTTCACACTGTTCAAGAATTTGCGCTGTGTTCACGTATGACAAAATGGTCACTTTACATAAACCAGGACAACAACAAATGCAGCTAGTGACTACAGAACTCACAGATTAGTTTTACAGCAGTTCTTGAATTGTATATGATAATGATGAAATTATTTATGACAATTACTTTAAACAATGTACATAATGACTGACCCTAATCCATGATCACATTCAAGTAACTGAATCAGTTTTTGTAGTTAATAAAAAGTAAGCCCTTTCAACCACATTGCTGCCCAATTAAAGCATTCAAATATAAAAACATAACAACAACAATAAAAATAAAGATAAAAATACCACTACTGCTACTACTACGACAACAACTACTACTACTAATAATAATAGGGACAGTAATTGACCTTATTTTTCGTAATGCATTGGCATGTTTTAGGCTTCAATGTACACTTTCTTGATATCAGAAAGTCTAAATAAGTTATTAATTATTATTAATACTAATGGAAATACAATTAGAAATATAGTAAAACAAATTCAAAATTCAGTTTGTACTTTGGTTAGATTTTCTTCTAGCATAGCCATGTTCATTGACCATCATGGCCAGTAAAAACTGATGGCTTATCCTATTGCATCTTAATGGACGGAACAATTTCCACTAGTGTGAGCTCACTTGTTATGTGGGAATTCAATTCTAAAGAAAAAAGACATTAATATGAAATGTTTCAGGCGATAGGGGCCTTTTAAAGACAAACTGTTTAGCATATATATCTCTATGAGGGAATTTCTTTATGTAAATGTGCAGAGTAGAGAAGGCTTCTATCATTTCTTCTTGTAATAGAGCTGTGCATGCGTACCTTTCATACATTTTAATGTTCTAGTGTGTGCTGGTGGTTCTTACGCATAGATTCAGAACATGTTTTATGCCTGCGTTGAAAAGTGAAATCCCAGATGTTTAATGGCTCTAAAAGCCACTGAAAGCTATTACATCCAATTTCTGCTGCTCTCAAATGATGCTTGAGGCATTGTCTGAAGATAATTCCTAGAAGGTTTAGTCCTAATATGTATTTTACGTTAATGTTGGAGATGTACATGCAGGGGACTATAAACATATTACCTTTTATCATAAAAGTATCATTTGGAATTTGTATTATATATCCCATTGTCTTAAATAACATTTTTAAAATAATCTCAGTAGTCACCAGGCGTGTATAATTCTTTTGGAGTCTTCAGATGTCTTTGTTGAGTATGCTCACATATAATTGGAAGAAATCAATGCAGAAAGTGAAGTCTGGAACTGGTAAGTCTTGTATCTATCATCTACCACAGTCCGTGTACTTCAACAATAAATTTTTGCCATAAGCATTCTCTTCTCTTGATCTACTCCAGTCGGATTGATTCTTAAACTTGTGGAACACACTTTAGAGTGTCGGCTTTTAAAAGATAACAAGAGTGTAGCTTAAATCAAAGGGGGTAGCTCCTTCGCTTCCACCCACCCTGATGCACACAGAAGGCCAAATTCAGGATCTTTGAGGGCATTTGAAGACATTTGATGGGGATATTTGGCCAGCAGATTGGAATTTCCAGGAAGACGCAGTTAGAGGAGCCGGACACGCACCTCAGAAAGACGCTCAAGTTTTCTTTAAAAGTAGGAATTTGGTTTATTACACTTCGCTGCAAGTGTTTTTATTACTGGCTGGCTGTCATAAGATTGCGTTTGAGTCAGTTTGGAGATGTTTGCGTGAGTTTTGAGCGAGTTTTGAGCGAGTGTTGGTGGCTTATAATAAGGGGCTGAATTGAACTGAACTGGTGCGACTGGGAGTCGGTTCGTGCGGCTCTCCGGAATGGCGCGTAATTCAAACTGGTCTGAGAGCCATGGAGAGAATGAATGATAAGCGGTGTTCAGTGGTTTATTGATTTATAATTCTATTGTGAAAAATAAGGATTTCTGATTCAAGATGGCGGCTTGGATGGCACTACTTGCACTAAAACACTTTTATTATAAACTCATTTTTTATTATTTTGAGCTGAAATTTTGAACATAATTGGACAATATCGGGGGCTATTTATTTCCAGTGTCTGAATGTCTACATTTTGGACAGGGAAAATAAGAATGGCTGAATTCACATGAAGTTTTTTCCACGTGAATACATAAACTCCGGTTTTCCATCCTGTTTTTCTGTTTGTAATAACTTTACATATTTTACTTCTCTGGCACATGACACTTCAGAGTCTTAGCTTTGAAATGAGTCCAACCCCAAACAATAATAACATTATATGACAGTACTGTGAGCTTTGTAAAGTTGTAATGCAGAATCCAAGATGGCTGCCAAAATAGGGGGTGAAAGCTAACACTAATATGCTCTGTATTGATTATAAGTATAATATAGCTCAATGACAAGTTAAAGGCACTGGTGTTACTGAACATGCTGTACTGACTCAGTATGGACTCTAAGCTCATTTAGATGAAATCACCAGCAAAAAAAAGGCTAACTTCTCCTCCTGTGTGGTTTCAGAAACATCATTCCTGTCCAAAACTCCCTCCATCCTACCAAACTAATCACCCACCACTGGGCGATGACAAAAATCCAATACATATATCTGAGCCCAGCAGAAAACAAACCCAGCAGAGAGCAACATGTGCGAAGAGAGAAAGAGAGAATTAATGGCCTCCTTTCCAGTGTCCTCTTTTTCCAGACAGGTTAATGAGGTTCAGAGGGAAACATTTATGTCAGAGTTTTGCTCATTAAAGACGGGGTGGTCACTGATTTATCCCAGCTCAGAGTGAGTCTGACAAAGCAGGGACACCGAGGACAAGGATAAATCGCTCAGTCAGCACTGATTCTGACCAAGGGCAAGCAGCCACAGTGCCACGAGCCAAAACTGCCATAGCTCCAGGGCCCTGCCAGCGCAGCTTTAGCCTTCATTTGAAAACAAAATCAAAGTAATGTTATCTCTTTTTTTGGGCAAAATATCTTTACTTCAAGGAATGATGTCAGCTGCTGCTGGCACTGAGTTGGTTTACGTTCTTGTTTAGAACTTCGTCGCAGGTACAGTTTCATTGCTCCAGACTTTTAAGACACAGTTAATTGTATTGTAAAGTTGCATTGTCTGATCTTGATGGCCTGAAGTCTGTTGAGAAGAATTGGTGTAAGAATTTCATTTTATGTTGTGCACGGTGCTTTGTACATATGACAATAAAATGACTACACTTCAAGAAATGTCTGTTTGGATGACAGGTGTATGTGTGTATGTGTTTAATATATAATTTGTACAGTGAAAAAGGGTGATATTTTTCTTTGAAATGTTATGATCCCGACTCTAACCAGTAACCTAGCAACAATCTACAGTCTGTTCACACTGTTTGCACTGTTCACTGAAAAGTACAAATGCACTGAATTTGAATGATTTGAAATATATTACATAAACCTAAATAAAAACATACCCCACTGAGGAAGGGATGGTTTGTTGAGGAATGGACTGTATTAGTCTTAAATCACGTATAGCATTTTGAAATTTAGCCGAAACTCAGTTTAGCATCGGTCACCATGACACTATCTGGTAAACTCTTGATCTGCTTTAATGTTGTTTAGTTTTTTATTTATTATTGTCCAGTAATAGCTTCATCCTTATGTACAAGCTTGTACACAGAGTTCTGGATACCACTGATTGGTGTACCCTCACTCCATTATTTTGCTCTTTGTTCTTCATTTTCACAGTTTTCCTTCAGATTCACAAGGATCTCCAATTAAGGGGGTCTTTTATCCGGAAAAGCCAATTTTTTAAAATAGTTTGCAGGTAGAAGCCAATTGTAAGCCAGCTGTGTCCTCATTAAGGCAACCTTTTCAACTTTTACTGCACAGGGAGTGAATACTTATGCAAACAGCACTTTTGAGTGAATAATTTTGATAACAGAATTCTTCTTGACAACATCACTTATTCATTTTGAAGGCCAGATTTTTAAAATAAAGTGCAACAGTCCAAAATATATGTATCATTTGTAATCAAGACAAATCTGAGGACTTCTAAGGAGGCTGCATATTTCTGCAAGGCATCTTATTATTTGATAAGATGATTCATGTCACCAAACCAAATTATGACCTTAAAGTAGACAAAGTTCATGTAGATTTTTTTTTTTTTTGCTTTAAACACATAAACTGTATAAAGGTGATTCAGAAATAAGCTTTCATTAAAAAGAAGTTCTAAGTGTTCAACTATACTATACTATACTATACTATACTATACTATAATGTCTAGACAGTAAAGGTCAGATACAAATACAGCTTTAGCAAGCTCACCTTTTT
The DNA here is from genome assembly GCA_037974365.1 of Hydrocynus forskahlii. Classification (NCBI taxonomy): domain Eukaryota; kingdom Metazoa; phylum Chordata; class Actinopteri; order Characiformes; family Alestidae; genus Hydrocynus; species Hydrocynus forskahlii. Next base: position 1,051,281 of record JBBPCX010000035.1, on the reverse strand, counting down.
GAACAGTATCACTAATGTGAGCAAGCAAATCCATTCACAGTCGTCTCTCTTTATTGTTCTTTACTCTGCTAAATCAGTGTTTGGAGATAAAAATTCAGATTTTTCAAAATGATCTTGCTGCTGCATGTCCAACATTGCCTTGTTGTATACATGATAGAACATGTAGCACATTGTTCATGTCCTAACAAAACCTTGTATCTCCATTTTTGTCATTTTTTGTTGTGTGAAATCTTTCCATTGAGTGAAAGTCTCATAAAACTGTTCAAAATTGCATGTAGTAATATCTCATGAAATGCCTTAGAACATGTAATATTGGAATTTCTGTACCATGGGACAGAATAGTTATTTAGAATGGGATCAGTAATTGTCACAATAGAAGTATTTATTACCAGAATTAGAATCAGAAAACTTCTGACTGGTCCTGGAGGAAATCGCTTATGCTATGATTGCACAGGCGCACAATGAAAACAATGCAAAATATAATATGAATAAAGTCAAAATAAAATACTCTCCAGAAATAGTAGTAATAGCAACAGTAGCAGTAATCATAAACAGTAGTGATAGAAATAGTAATGTTTTAGTACCCTGATTACCTGCTGCTTTTCTTAATGTCCACCTCCCCTTTTTATCCTCCCCCAACTCACACTTGAAAAGGCAATCCATTGAACATTGCCGTAGAGGTCATATGGATCACGCACCTCACTGAGCTGTCATTTATTACCCGTGTTTTGGATGCTGTGTGACGCACATAGCACTGTAGCTGGTTTGTGTGTGTGTGTGTGTGTGCATTTTATTTGTGATTGAAACACAGGAGCCATCAGGCATACAGCCTACTGCAGCATCTTTCTGGATCAATAAATAATCCATTCTTCTGACCTTGAGTAAGATGAGCATGGAAAATGACAAGATGGCTTCTTGTGAAGAAAGGTCCTGTCTGTGGTCGCCAGTCTGAGGGCTTCAGAGATGAAAGAATAGCGAGTGGAACCATAGCACCGAGTGGCATTAGCTTTGATCTGCCCCCGAAGCTGAGAGCGCACTCTCTTCTTTCGGCAGTTGCATTCACAGAAAAACTCTAAAAGGCATGCCGTAGGCCCGCTAAGAGTCGTGCACATGATCCTGCTGATGTTGATGCTAGCATGAAGCATGTTGCGTTCTTACAGGCTGTCTTTTCCGTGTACATGGGCAGAATCCACAGGAAATACTGCGATTCTAATTGTTTCAGTCATTTGTACTGTAAATACTGGATTATTTTGGATTTTAATGGACTCTTCACTGGGTGGGCAATTGGACTATACGACATGATCATCACAATAAGCTAACTGTTTAAACACTAACTTTAGAAGATTTCGAAGAAGTGACCAGGTTTCACCGAGTCATCTGGAGATACTGGAAGTCTAAAGTCACTTTTCCACAGGTCTACTTGAACAATACTGAGATGCCCAGAAATAGTAGCATGCTTTGATTTTCCAGTGTATCTCAGTGTTTCTGATGCACAATTCTCTCCCACAGTTTATGGCCGGCTGTTGTGTTGAAACTGCTGAAGTCCGCAGAAAGTTTTTCTTTCAGTGTATTTTTTTTTCTTTTAATTCTGTTTAACCATGCTAACTTGTTAGTGATGTGCTGGTACAGCACCACATTTGTTACAATGATAAATTTGTTACTGTCATGGAAAACTCCGTCTGAAATTTATCTACAGTCCAAACAGACAGTAGTGCTGTTACTTCATCGACTTCCCAGTTATTAGCTTGTATCTGTTGTTTTTTTGTGTGTGGGCAGTAAAAATAATTCAAATTAAAACAATGCTCTCTTTCCAAGTCGGGCTGTTTTCATGACAACATTTCGACCAATCATAAATCAGTGATGCAGTCAGCTTGGCTGTGGCCTGCACGTGACAATGCGGACCAGCAGCTCAGGTACGGCTCAGGTACGGGTCACTTTATTTGTTATGGAAAAGCATTTGTTTGCGGTATGACGTGGTTCCTTGTACAAGTGGAACATTGCCATAAGTAAAGTGGTCCCTTATAGTCTCGTGTGAACACACCACAGCACACAGTGTGAACTGTGTGAAATTCTTTCTCTGCATTTAACCCCTTCACAAAGTGAAGCAGCAGGCAGTCAGTGACACAGTCCCCTTGGAGCAGCATGTGCTTGCTCAAGGGTACCACAGTGGTGCCACTGGCAGGCCTGGGATCTGAACCCACAATCTTCTGATCAGAGTCAACACACTAACCATCAGGCCACCAGCTGTGGTGGTCACTATCTTTCCTGCGTTGTACAGTTCTGAGCTGTCCTCTCCTCTTTCTGAAGAGGTCAGTATGCAAGTCAGTGTGGTAGCTTGTGGTTGGTTGAGCTCAAAGACCAGCTTTGGTGACCACTGCGATTGGGCATAACTGTCCATACACATGCAAAATGTAAATAGCAACAAAAAATCGTCACCAATGTTTTTCACTTGATGGACATCCAGCTGAGCTTGTTGAAAACATTCCCTATGCTTAAAAAAGACTGTCCGCCACAGAAGATCCCTTCCCTTAAGAAGCATGTTTCATGAATAGATTTGTGCACGCAACATTTTAGAAAGGTTCTTTCCCACTTTTAAAGTATTTTTCTAGAACCATCTAGAACCTATCTTTACAAAACCAAATTAACTTACTTTGACCTTAATTTCACCCATACAGAAATGTAAGGAAAATTAAGGGAATGAATTAAGGGTAAAACTACTGAGTTTTCCCCTTACTTTCTCAAATTTGCCCCATAAATAATAGAAACTCCTGAATTTACCCATTGAATTTAAGATTAAGGGGTTTCACATTCATGCCTTAAATCTCATATTAAAGTAAAATTAAGGGGTCGGTTTTACAAATTAGCGGCCACTTAATTCAAATTAAGGGGTTTGGTGTATTTTCAGGGGTAAATTAAGGTAGGGTTAAGCAGATTTTAAGTACGTTGTGTTTTTCAGTGTATGTGGTTCTTCATGTTCGTTCATTTGCAAAAATGGCTCTCGAAAGAACTATTCCTTCAAAGGTTTTTCTGGTAACCAGAACTGAGTCTTCTGTGGCATCTTTTTGAAAATGTGCTGGTTGACCAGTCAGTCTGATCACATTGGTAAATGGCCTTGGTCAGCTTAGTCTTTTATCTATGTAGAACTTTTTTAGCTTTGGAAATGAAAATCACCATCTAGACCTTTAGACAGGATGTATTGGAATGAAAGTTTCTAAGGAATGTTTAGAGACGGCTGCTGTCTGGCTGAGAAGCATTTATTTTATTATTGTGCAAATGGTCAGATGTGTGAATTATGAGAGATGTAAAGTGCACTTTGGCTGTATGATGCACATCAGTAGTGATAACTGTGTGGTATATCTCAGCTGGAAAGGGGTGCTGGCTCAGCAGAGATCCTGTGCTGGTGATTATTGGGCTTGGTTTTGATTTAAAGCACTACTTGTGTGTGTTAGAAAATGGCACGGATGCATAGGCTGCCTGGCTGTGAGGCAGGTGGGGTTGGGGAGGGGGGTCCAGCTGTTTCTGGAGAAGAAGAGGTCTGGGGGTCTTTGCTCTGGGCAATAACAGTGGCAGTAGAGCCAACAGCTGCCCACAGAGAGAGAAACAGACCCTTCACACCTGCCACCTGCACTCGGGGCTGACCCAGAGCCGCGGGGGCTCACCTGGGCCGCAGTGGAGGGGCTAAAGTCTGTAAATATTCAAGCGCAATCCTCTGCAGTGCTACTGCAAGGCTGATGGTTGGAATAACCAGTACTGACATGTCATGATGTAACACTGAGTGGTGTACCGTTACTTTAAGTTTACAAATAAGGGTTTCATATGTATGTATACATATTTAACATGTTTAAAGTCTGTTTACATTTACATTCAAGCTTTTTTGAAGACACTCTTATCCAGACCTACTTACAAGTGAATCTCGAACCTTGAATTGTAGTGCTCATGATGAATTAATGAATGGGCACTATTTTAGTTATTTAGGCATTAGTTTCTCCCAAGAGTGAATCGCTTAATTCTACAATGCAGCCCTTGTAGTAATAACTAATAAAAACTAAAAAGGTAGTATCTAAAAGCAAAATAATGAACTATTACAGCACATCATCTGCTGGATAAACATCCTACTCATTCACTGAATTAAGGACTGAAATAAAAATGAACTCAGATGTGAATGTGTAAAAATATCCTAATTTTTGGTACATTGCCAACAGACCATGGGTGAGAAACCACTGGCCTAACTGTTAGACTTGCATTTTGGAAACTGATGGTTAAATTAAAATGCGGTACACATGAGGTTCAGGCCAACTGCTGCTGACTTTGGGGCTGAATGTGTGAAATGAGATGATGGGACTGTTTGAACAAAAGGACAGTTACGAACAAAGAGCTGGAAGGTTTGATTCCAGTCAAAACTAGAGTGCTCTACTCCAGCACAGGCCTTACTTAATGTAATTTTAATCCCTCAGCAATGAGGATGCATAAGATACAATCCCGATCAAAAATAGGTCGGATAAATGAAGATGTCATTTATAAATGAGAATGTCGGTTAAATCCATGGCTCTGTTTTATTAGCTGTGATTCCTTTTTTAATGTAAATATTCCAATCAATCATCTTCCTAGGTAATTTCATACTTAATCACAACACTGAAAATGAAATTTTTTCATTTGCAGTCAATGACCTTTTGTGGTTCACCTACAGTACCTTCATGGCCCACCAGGGAGCTCTGGCAGGACACCTAGTCCTAAATTTTGCACAGATATATGATTGCACAGTGGGCATATGTGAAACTCATATTTTACTGTACACATATCGTTACATTAACCCTCTGGTCTTGTTGCAGGTCAGAAAATGGTTTGTGTTTGTGCATGAAAAAAATTCAGTGTTGTTAATCAGTTACATATTTCAGATTTTTTCCATTTTTGGCCCCAGCAGCACTGGGAATAGAGAAAATGGCCGTTTTTGAGGTTGTTTACTAACAAGTGCATTGTGCAAACAAACTTTTATTTGAAGGATTTAAAAAAACAAAGAACTAGATATTTGATACTTATGACAAGAACTGATATTAGTTTAAAAAAATTATATAAAAATTATATATAAATAAATGGCCATCATATAAAATATTATATAAAACTGCTCGCTTGGCTAAAAATGGATAAATGACATAATCTGGTAGAAAACGCTAAAAACTACATTTCCTAAGTGTTGAGTTTAGAATGAAAGCATTTTAACCTAAATTGTATTTAACTGTGTAAATAACAAGGAATTAAAAATGTAGTTTTTATGGGTTTCAATTGGCCAAAAGTGGCCACGAACAAGCTGAATGTATAGTAAAAAGGAACAAGGCCAGAGGGTTAAAAGTGCATAGTCGCATAAAATCTAGCATTTAATATGTTACTTGATATGAAAACAGTGCGTAAAGCACAGTGGATAACATCACTATCCTCCGTGCAGCAGACTGAGGTTTGGTTCCCTGTCTAAACACGTCATGCTACAGTAGTAAGAGTCTCTGAGCAAGACTCCTAACTCTGTAATTACCTGCAGCTGTAACATGATCAAACTGTAAGCTGCCAAATGGGTAAATGTATTTTGTAGTGCAGCATTGTACTGCTAAGCCTCTTCATTGTATCCATTTTTGTCTTTTTGTCCTACAGCATCCTTACTACAATACCCAGTATGCCTCGCATGAAATTCACTAAAGTAACACTGATGGCCAGTTAGAACAAATGTGATTTTTGGCTTCCTAGCAGTAATTTAAACTCTCTGACTTCTGCATTAGCCAGCCAGTGGAAAAAACAACAACATTTTACAGTCTAACTTTAAGTTTCTGCCCAAAAGCAGTTGTTTTCAAAGGTCCTCCTACCTTCAAGATATGTCATCAGAAGGTGGAGAGTCGTGGAATTAAGGGATTCACTCTGGTCTCACATGTTTAAGTACAAATGTTTAAAACAGATAATAAACTAAGAAGTCATGTTTTTAATTGTGCCCAGACCAATCCCTGAACGCTGAATGTACTAAACCAGACAGTTCAGGGCAGTGTTTAACTGAGTTTGGTCGATGCTAAATTGTTTTTGACATATTGTTTTTTTCTTCTTCACAGCACTATAATAAATTCTTCTAACAGGTTTTTACTTCATGAGGTCATTACCGGAGCCTCAGGTGTCTTTCAGCTCCTTGTGGTCATCTTGATGAAGGCCCCTGGCCAAGGCTCCTTCATTCCCTAGCAGGATTCGGCTCTAATCCTCCAGATCTCACTCCAGAGCTGCAGATGTTTTGTGACGTGATGCTGGGGTGTTGATAAATGTCAAATTCCATCTTGCAGGTTTCACGGCTTGAGCTGCAGCAGCTATTAACGCTCATGCAGATGACCGAGAGCGATGGAGGGCAGGAGGCTTGACAGATTTGTTTGGAGTGTTAGGTCTGGTCTACACACACATGGCTGCTTTTTAAAGGCATTTTAGTCCTTGTTCTACATGCAAATGCCGTTTTAGGTAATTGAGAGAGGACCTCTTGGAAAACTCCTTTGAGGGTGATTTTCAGGTTTTCAGCATTAACATGTAGACAGGAAACAATGCTTTTTGGCTCATAATATCAGAGTGTACAGCATCATCTCTGTTGTTTATATGATTTTGTGAGATGGGCTGCATCCCAATAGTTGAGTAAACCTTGCTTTCCAAACTGATGGCCTTGATTTCGCCTGATCTGTAGCCCAGAGCTCACTAGCATGTGGATCAACTGGCCCACCAGATCAAAATCAAGGGAAGTGGACAAAACTATTTGAATGAAACCACAGACCTCAAACCAATGTTTCTGGATTATATTGCAAATGGTTTGGCATGCACTTGACACTTGATGGTCAGACTATATATTTGAGTGGTCCCTTCAGATTCTACTAAATTTAACCCCAACCTTAATCCACGGCTCAAACATAATCTTAACCTTAGTGCTATCAACAGTTAACTTCTTTTCAACAGTTTGTTAATATGTTTAAAGTTTCTGTAGATAATCTAAAGAGACCACTTAAATATATAGTGTGATCATCCCACTTCCCAGAGTATGCCAAAGTACTTCCCTTGATTTTAGTCTGGCAGTCTAGTGGATCCACATCCTAAAATGTTTAGGAGGCCACGGACTACAGATCAGGTGAAATCAGGGCCAGCCGATTCTTTGAAAATCACCCTGGAAGCAACTTATGAAAAGTTTTCAGTGACCTAAAACACCATTCGAAATACCAAAATACCTTGAAAAAGCTAGTTTAAAAAACACCCATGTGCATGTGGACCAGACCTGAAAGTTGATCTGTACATCATGACCTCCTGTTTATATTGATAGAGCTAACTGGCATGTGGACCCACTGGACTACCAGATCAAAAGCAAGGGAAGTGGACAAAAGCGTAAGCTTAACTCCACTATTTGGATGCAGCCACAGACCTACCACCAACATTTCTGGGTTATATTTATGCCGGTTGTCTTGGCATGCTCTTGATGGTGTTGGTCATAATATGCAATTGACTGGTGCTTTCAGATTACCTACAGATACTTTAAATGTACTAACAAAGTGGTAAAAGCAAGTTAATTGTTGAAAGTACTAGGGTTAGGCTTAGGTTTAGACCACAAGGTTAGGGTTAAGGTAAGGGTTAGATTTAGTAAAGCTACATTGAATAGAGATTTATTAAATGTTATTTAAATGCGAGGCAGGCATGTACAAAAAAAAACAGCAAAATAAAATGTTACCAAAATGGATCTACACCATTTTTTTTCAAGTGGTTGTTTTTCTTTGATTAAAAAAAGAATCATGTAATATCATGCATGCAGAGCCTGCCCTTCACATAGGTGTGTCTGAAACACACATT
>JBBPCX010000035.1:1030341-1043342 GCA_037974365.1 Hydrocynus forskahlii | reverse complement strand
TATATTCACAAAAAGTTAGGGATATTTGGCTTTCGGGTGACATTTATGGAAAAAGTTCACCCTACAGTGATATTATATCATGAAAGTAGGGCATTTAAGTAGAACTATAAGTAGACTATAAACTGTATAAACTTAAAGGGAGCATTTTTTGGCAGGGTAGCATGAATCGATAGACTCTATCTAGTAGCATTTTTCAACAAGGCAGCATGAATCATCAGAGCACCGGCGCCCTGGTCCAGAGCCACGATCAGGACAGTATTTCAGGCTCCTTCCGAGCAACAGCAAGGTAACATTTATAAATCTGTTTTCTTTTTTTTTCCTGAACAGTTATTTTTCCTTTATCAGGGAGCAGCAGAAGCAGTCAGAATGTCCAGTAGCGAGTGTCCCTGTTAAAGTGAGGTGAAGCAGTCGAGCACAGAAAAACAAACTTTCAAAATAAGAATAATTTTTAAAAAATATTTATAATTGTCGGTATTATTAATAATATTAATAATGCATTAACGCGACAATAACGCATTAACATGCCCAGCACAAATATATATATCTCGCTGTCTGATTTCATGCTGGTGTAGGGCTGGTGCATCTTGGCAAGCCACTGTTCCACTCTGGGTAGCGAGCGGACGGAGCCCTGGAACAACTCGCAGCTGAATCAGATGATCAACTCACCTGCAATGAGGAGAGCTGTGGGCATGGAACTAAATGTAATGGTACTCTAGCTGACTACAGTGGGAACCTCTGGTTCCTTCTGCACCCATTGTTTATCAAATGATTTTGGAATATTATAACAAACACCTTCCACTGAAGACTGAACTGTTGTATTCAAGTTCACATGTATTCTCATTAATTAATTATAATAATTTTGTATCATTGTTAACATAAAATATTGTTTTCATTAAACAATTAAGTGTAGAGAGCACTGTTTGATATACCGTTTTCCAAAAGTAATAAACATTAGATTTTACAGTATCTTAAACAGAAATGAGATTTAATGTACTTCACACATAATATGCAAATATAGGGGGTCCTCAAGTTACGATCGAAACACACCCTAGCCTAAGTTAACCTATCCTAACACAGTTGTAAAATCTATAGACACAACTAAGACAAAATGACAAAAAAATAGTGTAAAAGCCATGATAAAGGCCACAAAGTCGGCAAACAAAGCAAGACAAATGGAACACTTGCCATGTTACTGTGAATTCTGCATGTTCTTCTGCCGCGTGCCACTAAACCTGTTTGCCCACATGAGTGCCGTAACCTCGAAACATTGTATGTTGGGATCCTTGTAACTCGAGGTCCCCTTTACACTAAGCCTGAATAACATCAAAAAAGGAAAGAATTGAAAGCTAAAGTGAATAAATAGATTTGTGCTGATTTTTAAACCTTGGAAACAGAAGCAATAACTTCACTTTTGGGACCAATCACATTCATCAAATGCAAACTGCAGAATCAAGGAGAAAAAGGCTTCCTAGGATATTTTTATTAAACATCAGTTTGAATTTGATGTGTTGGAAGCAGGAAAAATAGGCAAGGGCAAGGATCTGAGAAACTTTGATAGGGCCCAAGGTGTGATGGCTAGATGACTGGAATAGAGCATCTCCGAAACGGCAGATCTTGTGGGGGATTGGATAATGGGTGCCTGAAGCTCAGTGATGCACATAGAGGAAGGAGACTAGCCCATTTGCTCTGATCCCACAGAAAAGCTACTGAAGCACAAACTAATAAAAAAGTTCCTGCTTGCTAATTGCATCACAGTTTGCTGCGTATGGGATGGTGTAGCTGCAGACTGGTCAGAGTGTTCATGCCGGCCTCTGTCCACCACCAAAAGCACCAACAATGAACTTATGAGCATCCGAACTGGACCATGGAGTGACAGAAGGAGGTGCAGACCAAAGACACCCCTTCGTGGCTACAATGTCCGCTTATAGCAGAGACCTTTTTTAGCATGATAACGTGCCCTGTCATACTGTAAAGACTGTTCAGGAACAGTTTGAGGAACATGACAGTTCAAGGTTCTGACTTGGCGTCCAAGGTCCCAGATCTCAATCAGATCAAGCATCTGTGGTATGTTCTGGATCCATGGAGGCCCCACCTCACCACTTATAGGATTTATTCAAAGATCTGCCACTAACATCTTGATGCAGATACCACAGCACACCTGTCAAACTTGTTCTGGCAGAATGAGCGGGGCCTTCACAATATTAAATTTATAGATATCTTGTAAATACTGTATATACCTTGAATATTTTGCTACATGATTCTGATTTAAGCAAACATAGATTAGTCATTTGTTGTGTGCTCAGAGAGTACACTGACAGTATAAGGAAAAGTGTAGAGATCAATGGTTGAACTACATTTAATGCAATTCCGATGTTTACCGTGGTATGGCAGTATTCTTAATGTTTGTGCAAATGTACTGAGAAGGCATGGTACTTCCATTTCTTTTCAACTGATGCTGACACTGAAGCCTGAGTGTCTGTCGATACAGATCCACTATTTTTAATTGAAACAACGGAGATGACCATCTAAATTTAAGCCACAATGTCAAAACTACTCACACACTCCACAGGAAGAAAAAAAAACAAAACAAAAAAACAATCCCGCTTACACATAATCAAGTCATTCCAGAGCCATAGTTTTAAACTCACTTTGCACTTACGACTAAGCAGTGAAAGTTATTCATTTAACCTGTCTTCCTCTAATAGAGAGAGAGAAAAAAAATCTATTTTCTTCCACCCTTGGCAATCATTCCGTTTTCAATTAAAGTGGAGAGCTATTCATTTCAGGCTATGAAAGGATCTGACACCTCTATAGGCGGAGCTGATTGTGAGGGCAACGGCTGTGTCACTGGACGTCGATATTATGTCTGCAAAGCCCCGCTCAGGCCGAGAGATCCACCGCTGACATTTGTGAAAGTGAATGAATTTAAATAGCCGCATGTAGTGCAGCCGTTTATTTTACTGCCATTGTTATTCTTGCCTTATCATTTTACATTAACATAGATATTGCATTTATAATTACAACAAGGAGTCACACGGCTCGAGTTAAACTCTATGGTCGGGTTTACAGTACTGCCACAGGGTGCACACATGTACAAGCGTGCATTCCTGACATTGTGGGGCATTCCATAATCTCCTGAATGGGTGTGTGTAAATATTGCCAATAAAGTCAGCCTTGGATTCTTTTCTGTGTGTAAGTAGCTACTAATCCAAATCCATGACCACACACACAGGAATCCAAATGATTGTTCGACCTATCTGCATAACTGGACGGGATATTAAGTCATTCTGAGTGGGTTTAATATGTAATGTTTAATTGCTTAGAAACTGACTGATGTAACGATTTCTTTACAGTGGTGGTGAATGGTCATCTCTATACATGTTCAAAAATATACATATTAAAAAACCTATGTTTTGAACCAATACCTTCACAAAAATACCATTAAATAATACCTCAGGGTTCGATCACTACATTGATAACAACTTAATGTAATGACTTTCTGTGAACGAGCTTTTACAGGCACTCTTTGGTTCCATTCACCACCACTGTACGCAGTCCTGCGTTTCTAGAACAGATCATCACATCAAACATCTCTGAATGACGTTGATTATGTTTTAACGATTGAATTATGGAAACATTATGAAAAATTGGTGGAATTCCCCTTTAAAGATGAGGGTGCCCATCACAAGTATCCCACATCTCCTGCATCTTCTAAATATTCCATCTCATTACTAATACATTACTCCCAGCACCGCAGCCAGGCACTGCAATTTACTCGGCTGCTCTCGCTACCAATTAAGTTCCGCATGTCTGCAGTGGCTGACTGAAGCTGAGGCTGCAGGGAAGACTGAAAACACTGGCAAGGAACTGTACAGGACACTTGGTTCAAACAGGCAGCAGGGCACCAAGGTCACTGATAACACTCCATTAATTCATTGCTTGTTTTAAGTAAGTTGTAGACCTTTTTAAAGTTTAAGCGTACCATCCACTCCATGGAATCCAAGCAGCAAAGCGGCAGCTTTAAGTTCATCATAGTTGTCACATAGTGATGTCACAAGCACGAATAATCACCCATCATGCCTTCCGCAGTTTAGCCCTGCCCATTCGCGCCAAAGCATGGAGTGTTGTTGTGGGCAGTCTGTAGCAGAGTTATTGGGGTGAAAGATATGTTGAAAACAATTAAATGATATACTGTTCCTGTCTGTCAGGAAGCAAATGGATCATAACAAAGTCAAAAGGAATGGCTGAAAATTACTTTTGGCCACACCTGAGGCCCCAGACATCTGGCCTGTAGTGTGTGTGAGAGTGTGTGTTTGTGTATGTGTGTGTGTGATATAAAAAAAGAAAAGATAAAGAAAGTAAAGAACAAAGATACATAAAAAAACACATAGATAAGTACAAGAAAAAAGTAGAATGGGCTCCTCACCAAGCTTTACTGCACCTGGACGCCTCACACTATCATCAGGTATTCAGGGCACAAAGGCTTGAGAGTAAGGTAAATTATTCAGAATGGCCCGCTGGATGCTGCCAGCCAAATCGTGAACTGATGAAGGCCCGAGCGAGGGCTCCTTCAGGGGAAAAGTTTAAACACAGCTTCACATCAAAGTAAATAAATACATCCCCATCCACCTTCTGAAATGAACACAAGTAAAGGCATGAATATTAAATTTCAGCCTTTTTTTACAGCCTAAATTACCTGTAATACACACACACACACACACACACACTCACACAGCATTCAGTCAGTGTCCTGCAGAGAGCGAGCTAACACCGCCTGGTGTGGATGATGGCGACTCAAATCTGAGCCCTGTCCCATATGAGTCTGCTTCTACAAAGGGCAAAGCAAATCCCCTCAGTGTGAGCGAAGCACCTGTTTCTCCCTGACAGTGACCTCTCTCTGAACCGCAGCAGAACCAGCTGCTTCCTTCCCCTCCCTGCCCCAAAGAGACCACCTAATCTTCAGCTACTTTGACTATCAGAGATTGTAATGGATGACTTCTAACATGCAGAAAGTAGAGCAGCAACTTTCAATGACACAGAACGTGGATGAACGTGCTGAACGTGCTTTTGAACACTCTGGGTTTGGGGAAATACTCATCTATATTTAGCTTAACACCTTTGCCCTGTAGCCTATAGTAAGCCCAATGAAATGTTGAACCAGGAATTTAAATCCTGGAACCACAGCTGTAGAAACCTTTTACTACTTACTGTACATTACAGCCTCAGGAACCACATGAGTGAGTTTTATGTACCGGACAATGTTGTTAAATTGCTATAAGCAAGTTTTGTAGCTGGCAGGACTATAGTAATTCAGACTCAAGCTGCTTTTTTGTGGTGTCGGGCTTGTCTTAGACTCAAACTGAGCACAGTCATTAGCCGTCTGGTGACCAATCATATGCCTGTCTAAACTCATTTCCATGCTCTGTGCTCTGCATGTCTCCAGCATCAGATGAACATTAAAAACAGATCAGTCAAAGAGAATTGGTTTTGTCTGCTTCCGTTTAGTCTCTGTTTTTTGGACTCAGATTTGACTTGAACTCAAGCCTCTTTGGAGTCAGTCTTAACGTGGACTCAAACCTCTTTAAACTTGGTTTTTGGCTTGGACTCAAACCCCTTTGGACTCAGCCTTGACTTGGACTCTTAAATATATTTTACTACACGGTTCTCATGCTGTATTCTGCTGGTAGCCTGGTAGCCTGTGGCAAAAAGGCTTCACCTGTTTACTCCTAAAATTTTTCATGTAGAACATGTTACACGAACATATTTATGGCTGACCAAATAAATATTAATAACTGCACTAATCTGTCCTTTCCTAAATCAGTTAGTGTTCATGTATTTTCTCACCCAAGTCAGCCTTGTAGACATCATTCTAGGGATTAAAACCTTGTGCCTTTCAAGATACAGTCCTGTGCAAAAACCTTAACTCTTTCATTACATTTTGCTTTGAATCATATTGTTGGTTCAAAAAACTATTTTATGCCTGTAATTTAAAAAAAACTATTTTATCTTTGGCTGAGTAGATTAAATGAAAGAAATGTTAGGCAAAGTGCCTAAAGATATAAGGTGCCTAGATAAAGGAGTTCCAACCACTCAGCATTCAGCACCACCAGTATACTGATCACCGCCTGATCATCTGGAATCATCTACACCTGTTTTTTTCACTGGATGAGCTTTCAGGGACTGGACCAGGAAGCCTGGAGAACTTCCTCAAGACTCCATTAAAGATACAAGAAAGTCTGGCTCTTTGGAAGCAAAATATAAAGAAATGAGGGGTGGCAATAGATTAGTGCACAATATTGTAATAAACAAAAGGAGAACTAAAGTCAGGATTAAAATTAAAGCAAGAGGGAAATGAGGGCAGGACAGTTAAATTGGGATGCGGCCTCTTAGAACCCAAACCTGAGACCTACACTAAGCCACTTATTTGGTGAATAATGTCTGAACCCAACACGAGCAGTCAGGTCCCAGGAGGTTCAAACAACTATTTCAAGCTGTAAAAGGCCTTGACAAATCAAGTGGTTCCAACAGATATTTTACATCCTCTAATTTACATACCACTTCTGAAACAGGGACTATTTTAAATTCTTCAAATGATTTCAAACCTTGCATGAAAAAACATCTCATCACCCGTATCATGACTAGGAATCAAACCCAGTCATCATTTACATCTTCACCCTTGAATAATCTTTCACTGCAGATGGAAGCCTGCTACACTTTCCACTGCATAGAACACTGCCATTAATCCATTAATCCATTCCTTCTAACACAGTTCTTATAAGTGCATTTTTATAAGGTTACAGACAGTAACAGCTCTGCCTTAAAGGGAGACTGCAAAATGTGTAGACAGAGCAGAGAGGTAGATGGACAAGAGAAGACACAGCAGCTGTAAGATACAAACCTGGTTTAAGTCCATCTATCAAAACCGCTCAAATTAAAGGAGCTTGATAATGCTTACAGTAAAGGCAGTCACTTAAATATGCATTGCATAGTCCATTATTTAAGAATGCCGTACAGCATGTGCATGCATCTAAACTATGCAAAACAGGCCAAATAAAATAATAATACTAGCACTATATGGATTAAAAGAATGCTTGCTTGATTTAGGCTTGAAATTACTTGAGTTTAAGGCAATTACTGCCTAGTTGGAGACATTCAAAAACAAACCCCCCGGTCTCCTCGTTCCGTTTTTCCAGGGGAATCCTACCGCTCTACATGGTACATTGAGCCCCAGCAGAGATCACATCATATAGGCTCTTCTTCAGACACATGGAGCCCACTGTGTATTCATTATACTTTAAGCCTCCAGTCTTCTCCATCAGTGGGTGGTTCCATTTAAGCATAGCGACTTCAGACTTTCTTTCAGGTCATACAGTGGAAGATGAGCCTTGTTTTCTCGCATATCGATGTTTCACGCCCTTTCGACATCTCTGCGTCTTTGAAGCTTCTGAGACGGAGACACTGTGACTCTCAGGTAAGCCGCACTAAGTGCAGCACGCACTAAAAAAACACAGATGGCTGTCTCAGAAATAATTGGAAGAAATTGTGCGTGTGTGTGTGTACGTGGCTCTCCAAAGTGTGATTGCGAAATCGCCCACGCCAACATTATTGGCAATTTGCGAGATGCCCGAGCACATTCTTGTATTTTTCCAATTTCAATTCTCGAATGAAAGCCGCATAATTCACATAACATGAATCTCTGTCATTTCCCCCTTGACAAAAGCCACCCATTCATTTGATAGTCCATGAATCAGACACAATATGCCGCTCCCCTTGTCCTACGCCGTGTTTTTAGATAAGGCCCTGGCTGCAGAGAGCCTGTGTGAACGTGGGTTTTGTGCTGCAGCAGAATGAGCACCGACTATGACATTATCCACATCTATTGGCTTTTAAAAGGGGAAGAAACGCCGGCGAATCAGGTGGCTTTCTAAGTAGCACACAGAGAGCACAGTCAAGCATGAAGTGGAGCAGGGCTGTAATTGAAAGGCGGATAAGGGGAGCGTGGGCCTGGCCGACGCTTTGCTGGGGAAATCAAAGACAAGGCCTCTGAGTAATTCTGGGCCTGAGATGAGGTGTCAAGAGGGGACGCGATATCCATGAAAACAAATCTGCCTTAGTCAGAGACAATAGCTCAGTCTGGAGCCAAAAGGGTGCTAATGAAAACAGATTGGATGACACAGTGGATTTGCACCTGGGGAAGGAAGTGACAGGCCAGACTGATAGCCGTCCAAAACACTCCTGGAGCAATAAGTTCACCCACAACAAATGCTTTTTACTTTCTGACTGGATGTGGCACAAGATCTATTGACAGGAATCTTCTTACTAATCTTCTTTCTGTGCTGTTTTCACAGCTATGGGTTATGGTAGTAACTTGTCTTATTATAGATCTGGTTGTGGAATCTAGATCAAATTCACATGATCACATGACCCTAATTACTGGAGATGAATACCTCAAACCTCCACATTCAGGTTTGCAAAGTGTTACTGTGGACTATCACTGCATAGTAGATGTGTTTTGTATCTTGTTTCCTGACTAGCCTGATTTGTATTACTTTGATTGTGTTTCTCATCTGTCTCACCCCTTTTGTTTTGTTTTTTGAACCTGACATGTAGACTTAGGCTTCACCAGTCCGCATGAAACTTGTTGTGCTTGTAGTCCCCCATGGCTGATACTGAACTGAAGATTTGTGTCTCTAGATGGGTGTTTCCCTTAGCGATAGCACTCCCTGAAGTGCGTCAAGCATAAAATACGCCCCGAAGTGCATCAAGCTATGTGCAAGGAAGCACATAGCCCTTGCTAATTACGACTCTGTTGTGTGGTAGCACCACCTAGAGAGTAACGCCAATGTAGTCTAGCACTTCACTAGGCAGTACCTAGTGACACAAAGATTCAAACTTCACAATATTTTATACCCTGCATCGCTACCACATTTCTTTGGATGCACACAAAATTTCATGAAATGTTCTCCTTAGAGGGTGCTAAAACTTACCACATTTCAGTATCTCAAGCACTGCCTAAGCTAAAATGTTTAAATTTGGTGTGTTTACACAAAGTGGACAATCAGAATTCAACTGTCAATACATGCCTGTGTGAATAGCAAAACCTAATATCACACACTGCAATGCAGAATGTCTAGTTCTAGTTCAGTTCATCTAAATCACACTTGTTCATCACTTTTAGGAAACAGATGTTTCTCCTCTCAGATGTTGATGGAATTTAACACTTACACTGTCTTACCAAATTCTGAATAGTGTAACATTTATCAGCGGATGGAGCGCAGAGGACATAATCAAAGCTTTTCCTGAAGCCAAAACCACATCAAATTCCATTTGAGAGTTAACAAACAGTCTTTGTTCTATTGTAGTCTAAAGGAACCCTGCAAATTTGCATTTTCATTCTTAAAAAACTGACAAAATGTGTTCTTGAATAGAGCCACTTGAGAAGGTTCTGTAACATCCTGCCCGGTTTTGCCCTAGTTTTATTTTGACACTCATGAGGTACCCACACACTGCTCCCCGGGCGCTGTGTTCCTGGCTGCCCGCTGCTTCACTTGGTGAATGGGTTAAATGCAGAGTAAGAATTCCGTGCTGTTCATGTATGACAGAATGGTCACTTTCACTAGTTTCACTTGGCTCTTGTTACTCCCCCTCTATTTAAGCTGCCTCTACAGCAAGGCTGTACAGCAAGTCCACTCTTATGTTGTCTTGCTTTCTTTCACCCATCGCATGTACTCTCATGCCTTCTGCTTGGTGGATTTCAATTATTGCCCCTGTGTGTCTTAAGTCCCTCCGCTGTTGATGTCTGCTCCTCCTTGGTCCCAGTGTTCACGCCAGTCTTGCTGCTCAAGACTAAGCCCTCACTGCTTGTGGCTTCTTTTTGGCTCCCTTGGACTGCATCCGGTGTGTGGGCCTCTCTTGTCAGGAGTCCAAGGCCTGTCCATACTCACAAGGTGAGTCCCAGTAAAGGGTCTCTGTGGGTGCTTTGTGTGGTTGTGGGGTCACCTGGTGAGGTTGCCCTTTGGGATGATTTGACTATGGGGCTTATCAGGTGTGTGTGGCTGGCCCCTAAAGTGAGTGGTGTGATGGGGCTTTGCGTAGGTTTTTGACTACGACCTGTCAGTGTTTTTCCACCTTTCATCCTACAACCACTGGAAAAGGCTCCAGCACCCCACAACCCTTCTCAGATAATGGATGTGTGGATGGACTGATGGACAGTCTTCTGTGTCATTTGTAGTGCCTTGTTAAAGTTGTTTAAATGTTTTCATTTCATTTAATTTGTAATATAGGTTAAAACAAAGCTTATGTATGACAAACTAGTTCTTGCGTGGATGAGTTTGCATTGGGGAAGCGGGGTCAGTTAGCACACGGGCTAGAAAGATCTGAACAGGGACGGCCTCACGGCCAGTGTTTTCCTTCCGGCCACGGGACGCCACGCGGATGAGAGTGCTGCTGGATGTGCACCAGAATCGCGAGCACGAGACAACGAGGAAGGTCATTGTGAATGCCGGCAGAACAACGCGGCTTCTTCATGGTGCAGACCTATGAAAAAGCGAATGAGAAGGTTTGCAAGAATTGTTTCCCGGATCCATGATTGTTGACTAAGATTGTACAAGTTTCAAATGAGCTTCAACATGCGCAACAATGTTGTGGTATAACTGAACTGCTGAGTATAACTGAACTGCTTCTTTTCAAAGTCAAGGTCCATGCTCACATTGTTAATTGATAAGTTCTCGTTGCTCTACACCTATACCGTTAGCAACCTGGGCCTTTCTACACCAGCATCAGATTGATAGGCTCCATAAGGGTTAGCCAAGTCACATCCCAAACATATATTGTAGACATCTCAACATTTCCGTCCCTATGTCAGACAGTGTTCAGAGGTTAGGCCCTTTATAACATATGGGGTGTAGAAAACGCAATTGAGTGAAGGGGGTTTACACATTATATAAAAAAAAAACATTTGGCATCCTTAGTATGAAGATTGTACATGACACATTTAGCCTCCCAGCAAAACAACATCAAAAAGGCATCTAATACCCTCACTGTTCACCAGGTTTTCAATGATTTTTCAATGTGCTCTGCTCAGTGGGTGGTTTAAGCCCATGCTAAATCCGCATTACTGATAAGATACAAGTGGAGCTGCCTCTTTCCTTTAGAGTTTGGCAATAAAGCCTCCAGATGTGATCAATCAGGAAAAGAGTTAACACATACAGAGTTATGACTCGGAGTCAGTGCATGTACGGCCCTGCCCTTGATATATCCAAGGGGAAAAATCGATAACAAGAGGTCTAAACAAGAAAATAAAAAGATCAACCACACAACCCCACATCTTCTTGCTCCCTCACTCCCTCTGGTTAGATCAAAGGGTGTTTTTTTTGTTGTTTTTTTTCAAAGAGCCTAATATCACTGATGGAACAAATTTGTGGTCTGAGCAAAACATGGAAGCAGAGCTACAGCCCGGAATAAAAGAGATCATTCATGCTAATAAAACTGTGAGATGCGTTTTATCCATTGTCATACTTCACTTTAAGCGAGTCCTCCATTAAAACTTTCTGCTGCGAAATTGCCCAGAGCAGGCTGTGGGCAGTATTAATATTTCAAATTAAAAACTAAAAGAATCGTTGCAGGTGGCACCCAGGAGCACTTTATTGCACAAGAGGGGACGATAACATCATTTTGGTCAGCCTTTCGGCTCCAACTTTCTTTTAGAGCAACACCCATAACGTTATAGACCGCCAGCTGGTGATAGATTGCACAGAATCTAATTAATGTTATTAGATTCCTAAAGAAAATACGGAATCCTAACCAGGCACTTCTCTTTCCTCAGTTACATTTCGGATTATTTCTACATGTGTTTACAGAGAGACAGACATCGTTTAGAAATTTTGTCCCAGTTCTGTCCCTATGAGGTTGTAGCTTGCTTCAGAATAGCTGCTTGGGGAAATCACCATATGGCTGCGGAGCAGGAGAACTTCTCCAACACACTCCGCCATGCAACAGATTGTCTGGTGTGTGAAGTAGTGGCCATAGACACACCAGATTGTCTGGTTCAGTATGTCAAACAGTGACAAGACAGTAGGAAATGGAACCAATGTGCTTTTCCCCATGGGAATCTAACAAATTACACTCTTGTTGTAACCCCAGAAATGTTATGCCATTTGTGGCGACAGTGAGATCAGAGGGCATCTGTAACCACTTCATTATACAAACAACGCTCCCATAGGTTTCACCTTTGAGAGTGAAATGGCAATACTCAGTGTGTACTCAACATAACTATTACATATACAGTACTGTACATTAATATTACATTCATTCTAAATGAAACCAAACTGAATAAATGTAAATAGCATTATACAGCAAATAGTAATTTTATGTTCAGTACATCAATGTGCTCCTTGTGAAAGTCCAGTATTACTTGTAGACACCTAGTTTGATTCCATCAGTCCTTCATTAAATCAAATTTAAGAGCTGCTGATGGAATTTCACAAATCCAAACATAGGCTGGAGGCACTGAGGAAAATGCCTTTAAACAATTTGTATATGTGTCTGAGACTTTTGCACAGTACTGTACATATATATATATAAGGTCTTTCTAAAATTTAAGGAGGCTTCACATGATTAACAAAGTATAAGACTGACAACAAACTGAACATCACACAAACATTGGTGTGCCCAGAAAATGCTGCAGAGGGCTGTATGCTGGATGGCTCCTGTGTTTCAATCACAAATAACACACACACACACACACACACACACCTGCTGAAAAGGGAAAACTTCCCAGACCTCTTAATAAAGTCCACACCACATTTGTGTTGGTAAGTAGAGCATGTGTTCAGTCTGATTTTGCAAAAAGAAGTAATAATTACAAAGAATCATGTAATATAATTCAAAACAAATGGCTCAATCTGGGCCTACCCAAAAATACTGATACATATTGCAAGCCACTATATTATTGTTGCAAGCCATAATAAATTTATATATATATATATATATATACACACACA
>JBBPCX010000035.1:996318-1011538 GCA_037974365.1 Hydrocynus forskahlii | reverse complement strand
TCAGTGGCCCATTCCCAAAACCCAAGTTACCTCTTCTTTCTTTCTTTCTTTCTTTCTTTCTTTCTTTCTTTCTTTCTTTCTTTCTATCTATCTATCTATCTATCTATCCATCTATCTGTTTGTCTATCTGTCTATCTGTCTCTCTGCCTGTCTATTCAACTGTCCATCCATCTATCTAATTATTCTGTCCATTATCCATCAATCCATTCATCCATCCATCCATCAATCTATACAGGTAAGTGTCTTAGAGTAAGGCTACACTAAAATGTGCATGGAGAGATATTAAGTAATAGTTTTTGTGTAAACACTTCTTTGCTATCTAGAGTGGATATAGAATAATCACTTCTTTCAAAATATTCACATTTTATTGTTTTGTAACTTGGAATGTAAACCCAGCTTTGTTGATGCAACTTATTACATCAAAGTGAAAGATAGAAAAATAAACAATAAAAAACTCTGGATGGTGACTGTTGGTGGACTGCAAATTTCATTCCACAGATTTTTAATTGGGTTTTAGGTTTGGACTGTGTGTTTCTTCCCACTGTCAACTTTCTTGCAGAGAACAGCAGGTTTTCCTCAAAGATTTGACAATCTTGGTACCCTCTCTGACCAGTTGGCCTGATCTGGGGGGAGTCCTAGTGGTACCAAACCCTTTTCGCTTATTATTTACAGACTTTACTGTATTACTAGGGATTTATAAAGCCTGATTTTTTTCTATCGGTCTTTATGTCTGAGATCTTTGGACAGTGCCTTGCCTCCTATAATTGATTGTTGGCTTTCATTTGCACTACCAAGCACTGGAATGCTCCAGAAATGGCTGTTTCTGATGCTGAACAAATCAAAATGATTACAGTTGATTACTGGGGGAAGCAAGTTAGCTTGGTGTGCAATTAATTATTGAATTCACAAGTGTTTTTAAGAAGGGACTGATTCTTTATCCATCTCAGTGCTTCTAGGTTTTATTTTTAATTTTGTTTTTTCTAAACTGTTATCATATCTTTCACTGGGATATTATAAGTTGTATTAAGCAGCGGTGGTGGTAGATAAAAGTGTCTGCTAAATGCTGTAAATGTAAATGTAAGCAAACACAGCTAGAAAAAGATGTTTTTTGTGTATCTCCATTTCAGACTGCAAAGCAGCAAAATGTGAATGTTTTGAAGGGGGTGATTTTTTTCTATATGCACTGTAGATACTTACTCTGCATGCTGTGACAAACGAACCTGTCAGAGCAAGATTTAGTCACTAATCTCAAAGTTAATCAAGGTTTTGGAAACAGTTAGTACCAAGAAAATACATTCTAAAATTTTGCCAGCATGCCACTTTGTTTTATGCTGGTCTATTTTTGTAGTAGCACCATTTTCAAAATTGCTTCTATCTGTCACACCGTAACAATTACCTGTGATTGTGATTAGTCAATTTACATGTCACATGATTGGTACCTTTCATGCAAAGTTGCAGGTTATTTGGGTGCTAAAACCCACCAGATTCTCTGGTGATATGAACAAAGTATTGGATGGAATCAAATGTGTTTTTCGAATGCAAAAGTAAATAACATGGACTCCTCCTGTTTTCTTTCTCTCTCTCTCTCTCTCTCTGTCCCTCTCTCCAGCCATTCCAGCAGAGTGTCAGCACTAGAGCAAGATGTGACTCAGTGAACTGTATTCACAAAAAGGGATTTTTAAAGAGAATGTGAAAACTCTCAGCTTGTTGGTTTTGTGGACCTTTTCTGAAAAAGACTTCAGAGGCATTCTTATATACAGGGTGTTTGGAAAATGATTCAAAATGTCACATTATTACACCTACATTCATTGGGTATTTTATCATAAATATCTAACATATGCGTGAATTTTATTGTAGAGATGTCCAAAATCACTCTGTCAAGTCTTCAGTGCCTAAGAGTGTGAGTCTCAAAATTGGGTCAAGTCATAAGATTCTGGGAGTCTTTGAGGTATCAGGTCACTGAGATTGTGAGTCTCAAATCTTTTTTGAGAGTGTAAATATGAGTCAAGTGTCGAGTTTCTAAGGGCCTGTTCTGAATCTCTCTCTCTGAAAATCTGAAGTCTCTGAGTTGAAAATCCAGTGCAGCTCTGATGTGCGGATCTGAGTCAAGTTTAAGTCAAGCAACTTCAAGTAAAGGGTCAGCTCGAATCTCGAGTCTTTATTTGTGAAAGCTATTCTGTAATTTATATTGATTGACAATGAAAACAGAAAGAACCCGGTCTCACGAGTTTTCGTGAAGCCATCACGATTTACAATGTAATCAAAATACGTGTGGCGATCATGCTTTAGGGCTTTTTTCATGCTAGGACAACGCTTCACTATCCTATGTATTTTAATGCGCACTGCATAACACCGCCAGTATCAGTGCTAATTGGTGACTGAGGGACAGTGGGAGAGAAATAATGAGTTGATTCCTTATCGTTTTTGTTTGCAAAGCCGTGGAAACAGGTTGAAATGCCGTGAGACGGGGAAAGTCCCTAACCCTAACTCTAACCCTAACCCTAACAGTCACCAGTTAGCGCTGATGGGATGAGGTAATTATTAGTTATCAGCTGCTTTGAGTTCATGTTGTGTTTAAAAGCTTGTTTTGTGTTACAGTTCTCTGTCTGTTCTCCCTCACCCAACCTGAAGGTTTGTGTTCACCAGGTTTCCTTTGTGTTTGCGTTTTCGGCCATCGTGCCCCTTTATTTTGTGTTTGGTCAATAAAGATAAAGAAAGAGAATGTCTGTCTGCGCCTGTGCCTCCTGCAAGGGGGAGCCAAGCCTGAACGGGCACCTCCCGAACGTGACAGAAACGTTATCCTAGCATGATAAAAAGCCCACGTTTTTGATTACATTGTATCTCGTGATGGCTGCACGAAAAGTCGTGAGATCGGGTTGGGAGTGAACTAGGAACATAAACAGAAAGCACATGGAAAATGGAAACAAAGGCATGGTGTAAGAGACAGAAGCAGAACAGGATGAGGCAAGACTGCTACAGTTTGAAGCTATATGAATTTGAGAATGGCACAGTAACTAACTGTGAATGCCAATCACAGTTTATGTCATTTATTGTTTTTCCATCTGAAATCCCATTAGTCTTTAGTAGAGTCAGAGTTGAAATGTGAATCAGGTGCGACTTGAATCGCAGCTGTGCAGGTTTACTATCCATTACTGTAAAAGGATCACCACAGGACCCTGCTGACTGGTTATTATTCGGACGATGGAGCATTGACAGCTCAGCATGAACACCCTAAAATGCACAGATCTTCAGTACTGGAAGCCCTGCAGTTGAGACCAGTTGTCAGTTGTGAAGCTTGCAGCAGATGAAATCTTTCATCCAAAGGGCTACTGAAAGCGTGTGCTTCTTTACCCACTTTCATATTTTATTTTAGCTGCTCGGCAGGTGTCTCTGCACTCCTCCTAACCGGAGCCATTTTTCCCTGCCTGATTGGGGCTTTTGAGCCTGCGGGGGTGTGCTGTGTCCACAGCCAGCTTTTCCAACTCTCATCCCTTCCCCCTTAAACTAACGAACAGTCAGGAGCTGATGAATGGAGGGGGGATGGTTTTAAATCAAGTTCAGGCCAGTATGGGGGGATCTAATGAATGACCATCAGTTTGGGCCAATTACTCACTTAGGCGATGTGACAAAGCGCTCTGCCCTTCTCCATCAGTGTTTTTTTTCCCCCACCTCTGCTCTGGCACGTTTTTCTGCCATCTTTACATGTGGCCTGGAGAGTCGATTCTGAGTTGAACCTCAAGGTCAGGCAGGACTTAACAGATTTAATCAGTTTTGCCCTTATTCCAAATGCAGCTTCTCAGCCAATATAACGTTTGGTGTCTGAAGTCTGCATTGTACTGGAGCTTCTGTAGATAACAGGTAACAGTAGCTTATCAATTAGCATTCATGCTTAATGCTGCATTTACATTTCACCAGTGAAAAACAAAAAGTCCGTCCCTCTAAGCAGAACTGACTGCACATGCCATGTCAGTGTTGCAATGGTGATAGCATAGTGTGGTGTCGCACTTCTAACCTAGAAGTGTTTTTAACAGATGTTTACATTTTGTTTGGTGTGTAGCTGGCAGTTTAGCTTTTCAGGTATGAAGAACACATGTTGACTACTTGAGCACTGATGTACGTAAGGTCAGAGTTTGATGTACGTAGTCAAGTATGCCTGGACTTCATTATGAGCATTTATTACCGTGTTGCTGAAAAAAATCCACATCCACAATTATTCCACTGCTTTAGCCAACGGCCAAAGTTGGGAAAACTGAATTTTTGATAGACCTTCATGCTTACCACTGCAGTGGAAGATATTTCCACCAGGGACAACATACTGCTGACTGCTTTGGTATGGACTTTTGTGGGCTGTGTTTTTGGGAGGATATGCTAGAGGGTGGTGTATGTATACACACACACATATTATGTCTAATTTTTGTTCACAGATCACCAAAGCAGAAGGAGGCCAGTTGGCTAATATTACTGATATGAAGCTAGAAACACATTTCAAACTCTCCCCAAAAATGAACCACAAAAAAAACTGCTTTTAAGGAAACTTCCACCTTTAAAACATATCATCAGAACAGTGGTTTCCTAGTGTCCTTTTTATAGTTTGGTACATATTTAATGATTTATGCATGCAGTTTACGCAATGACAGTGGTAATGCTGAGCATAAGCGTCCACTGTTTGTTAGCTACATTAGCCTTGTAGCTCCTGCTCAAAACCAAAGGTCCCGAGCATGGGCTACATTTGGGCTAAGGGTAAGATTGTGTGAATTGGATTTTTGGTCAGGCTGTGACTTTAAGGTCAACAGAAACACATCTGTTTCTCTCTGCCTTCATGACGAGTTCAGACTAATGCAGAAATCACAGGCCACGGCGCTTGCTGTTCTGACTCGCTAATGAGTGGACATTCTGAACCGGCACTCAAAACACACCGAACCATCCTCCGCCCACTCCCTGTCACAAGGCTTTCGGTATGATTAGTCAAATAAGACTAATAGACATGTAAATCACATCCCCTTTAAGTGCGGTTGCCACGGCTACACTGAGCTTGCTAAGAGAACGTGCTTGGACAGAAGGTGCGGCGGAGAGTGGGTGCTGTCTGAGCGGTAATTACACCCCCTCATCACCAAACCCCGGAGAGTGCGGCTGAAGGAGTCTGCAGAGGCGCTCTGCCCTAATACAGACAAATAAAACACAGTCAAGCACGCAGACGAGTTATTGTGGAACACACACAACGTTCTTTAACCAGGGAAATCACACACACACAAACAAACATGCACGCATAGAGACACAGAGAAACAAAGCACGTATATGTGACAGAGACAGAAACAGAGAGGAGCCTGAGAAGGAGAGAGAAGAAAGGACAGAAAGAGAGCAAAGGCCAGAAGAAAAGAGAGAAAGAGAAAATAGAGAGAGAGAAGGACAGATATAAAGAGAGAGCACATTAGAGAGAGAGAGAGAGAGAGAGAGAGAGACATCAAGAGAAATAAATAGGCAGAATGAGAGAAAAAAAGAAAGCGGAAAATATGCATTAGAGAGAGAGGGAAGAGAATGAGAGAGAAAAATAGGCAGTATGAGAGAAAAAGAGAGAAAGGAAAACGTGCATTAGAGAGTGAGTGAGAGTGTGTGTGTGTGTGTGTGTGAGAGAGAGAGAGAGAGAGAGAGAGAGAGATGTATTTTGGGTTTAGTTTGTGGCTTAGCAGTATAACGTGAATGAAAGAGTTCAGGTATTGACTGTGATAGCAAAAGCAGGACAATTTTGATGTCAAGTCTGGAAGTGACCAAAGCTGTCATTCGTTCACCTTATTCACCTCACGCTCATGCTGAAAACTAAACAAGAGTACAATCTTACACTGGAAATTCCCCAACAGGGACAGAGCGGGCGGAACAGGCATCAGTCATCATGACAGCATCCATGTGGACAACAAATCTTTCCTTTCCTCTGGAATTAACAAAAGAAGCATCAAAAAGTAGAATAATAATGAGTCCAAGATCCCCCCAGGCTGTTTTGTTGAAAGGCTTCAGCAACTGTATCAAGGGATATGTGCATGACATGAAAGGTAATGTTTGAACAGTAACTGCTTTCAGTTGCTGTCTTCAAGATTTGCTAATTAGCTTGTTGGCTAGCTAATAAACTATAACTGGATGGTACAATATAATGAGCTGATGCTTGATAATGTTAGCATATTGAACCACACCAGACATTTAACCAACAGTCAAGAGGAACATGACACTCATCACTGAGAGTGTCTTCTAGTTCAATGTGAAAAACCACGTATCATGACTGTGGTTAAACTGTTAAATTTGTGAAGTGTTGCCACTACTAGAACATATCCACTTGCTTACTGGACGTTGATCTACATATCTCCAGTTCACCTTTCCCCACTAGACCAGATGGTCAAGTTATCTGAAGCTGATGTGATGTCCAGCTGTAACCCTCCGCCAGGCCTGGGGATAGTGACTGTGGGTGGCCGCTAGAGGCCACCATTGTTTAATATTATGTTTGGGGACTTTTAAGTTGATAGGGTTCACCGGGTGTTAGTTATGTATTAGTAACAGCTGTGCTTAGTTAGGTGTGGGTGTATTGATTTGTTTATGGGGGTTGGGTTAGTATTTAAGGGATTTAGGGACCGACAGTATGTGTCGGTCCATCGTCCGATTAGTTTGGAGTTATCTTATCCTCCTGTGTTTGAAGCTGTACTGTGTCTGACCCTCGAGTCAGTTTTGGTTTTGCTTTGTTTTGAAAATAAAAGAAAAGACAAAATGCAGCACTTTGACTGCGACCGGTGCACGTGTGCCTGCCTTGTGGAGAAGAAGGAGGCACAACGTGACACCATCAGTCAGAATAGTTGGTGTTTAGTGTGTCACTAGAACGCATTAAAGGCTTGGGTGCTACTATTTACTGTTTCTTGAATGAGCCTTATTGTTCTACAGGTGGAGGTGTCCCTCAAGCAGACATTCTCTGGCAACACAATCTGTACCTGCAAAGCTGGCTTGGGACACTGCAATCACCTGATGGGACTGCTAAACACACGTGGCCACTACATAACATGGGCATACATCTGTCCCCCCAGCTGCAAGTAAAACATCTCTGCGTGAGGCCTGGCACGTTTCATCAAGGAAATTAGGTCTCAGCCCAAGAGCAGTTGGTCTGTGACAGCACTGTGACAGTATCCAAAATCAAACCACCAATGACCATTGCACCACCAAAGGGAAACAGCGCTCTGCTGAGAACAGCATCTCCGAGTTGTAATGCACTGTGCTGCTTCCATTACCTGCAGTTGCCAGAAACCTGGCAACAGTTGGCAGTAAGATCAAGATTACCAGAAGCCTGTTGGAAGCAGCTGGCTGATCTGGTCTCCACAGAATTTGGGGACCTTTCACAAATTCTGTATTTAATTGCCTCAAACTCCACTGTCCATTTCTAGTGAAAATGACTCTCCACTTCAGCCATGTGCCTTTAACACTGGCCAAGATGATATTAAGCATACCACTACGGTGGCCTGGTTGTCACACAGTCTGACATAGAACGCCTGGAAACACTAGGACAGTGCAACAGCAAAACCTGGAATCAAGCACAAGCTAAATGATTGCACCTCGGACTGTTCAAACATATAATGAATGATAATAAAGGTCAGCTTGACTTGAGTTGACTTCATCATCATCATCATTATCATTCAAGAAGATCTGCCCCAGGGGTGAGAGAGACTTTGACAGTTTGTCAGCAAACATGAAAGAGAAACTGTACACACAAACCAAAGCAATGAAGAGAGAACTAGAAATTAGTTGCTGCTTCTGAGTAGAAGGACATCACTGGAAATGAAGTCTTCCCCTGCGGATTTGTGATTAACCCCCATGGCCCACACCTGGCTGCCTCGCCTGACAGGAAAGTCCATGACCTTAATCCAGCACCAACCTGCAGACTTCTGGAAATCAAATGTCCAGACAAGGACAGTTTCAAAGACTTGAATACTTGCACTGCAGAACTGATGGCACCTTTGCACTGAAGGCCATCCATGAATACTACATACAGATGGTTGGACAGATGGGTATCACTGGCACGACATGGCGCAATTTCTTCCTCAGGTGCACACAGGACTGTCACCTAGAGTGAAGAATGGGATAACAGTATAAGTATAATTAAAAAAAAAAAATTTATATCCTTCCTGCCTGCCTTGTGTAGCAAAGGTACATAAATCTATGAAATGAAAGACATGAGTTTATGCTAATATTTTTGACAGGTTCCATTCACTGAAAGGCAGCTGGCTCAAATATAACTTCCACTGTGCATTAAAAAAAAAAAGATAAATCTAACTGTAAAACAACTTGTAAGCGTAATTCCTTTTGCCTCATGGAGTGGATTTGTGTAAATCATTCTTTATTAGTTTTAAGCAGTGCACTCTTTAGAACAAAGGACCTGGAAGTTACTTAAAACAGTCCGCAGTTGCTTAACAGAGCCTACTAGTATCATGGGTAAGTGTTTACTGCTTGGGGCTAAAAAGTGTGGAAGACTTTTTTTTCAGAAAGAAGGTTCTTGATAAGAAAGCCATGACCCCGTTGCCTTCCTCAAGTAAAGTTAAGATCCATGATTATCGTAGCTCTCTGTCAGATATAGACCCTGGATACAGATCACTAACAAATGTCACTTTTACTGATGTAAAAAAGCCAATTAGACCATTAAAGGTGGTAGTGAGTTTATTTCAGAGTTTAGAACTTTTCAGCTGGGCCTCTGCATATGTATTTCTGTACAGTACTTCGGAAACCAGGATGTTGAGGTTAATTTATAGTTTCTCTTAAAGGCAAAATTGAAAGTGACCCTAATATGAAATGCAGGACATTTCATCAGCTTGCCTTAGCTGCTGACTCCACCCTACGATGTTTCCTACAGTAAGCTGAATGGCTGCAAACAAAGCTTTGAATGTGTTGTAATCTGGAAAAACTGTAAAACATGATGTTCTTATCGTCACACAGGAATCGTGAAAGGAGGAACTGCATGTGTTAAAACTACACCATTCATTCAGCTTGATCATTGATGGTCTTTTGGGCTTCCTCATTTGCTCCTCAGGTGACAGGGGCAGTTCAGCATAGCCTTGGGTGTGGAGGGACCACCTCTTTACTAGAGGTGTAAGGGAAATAAAATATTTAGGGACATTACAGCTTTCAGTTTCCAATGCTTTTGTATCATTTACCTTAACTAGTACAGGTCAGCAGCAGTCACATTATAAAGCAGCCAAATTCTAAACACCTGAGGATCTAAAAAGTGTTAAAATACAAGCAGAGATACTAATCAATCAAACCTATAGAAATTTGATAATAGTGATAAGGCACTTTTCATGGAACCCAGGGTAGGGAATGCATTTCTCTGCTCAGGGATACACTTAAGAATTCCAACGAGCTTAGGTAAGTGACATCACCCTGCAGGACTTTCCCTTCACTGCTGGCAGTGGTTGAAAACATTTTAAAAAACCTTGTCGTTCCTCTTGCAGCCTCACTGTGCTATCAGTCTAGGTGAATCAAGTTGGCACAGAACCCTTCTTCAACTTTCACAGGCCAACCAGGGTCTTTAAGAACAGCTCTTCCACAAAGTGATCTGTACATGCTTTTGTTTCTACATTGATGTATAACGTTAAATATGAAATTGTTGTCACAGTTTGATTGTTACGTAATAGTTTATCTTAGCAACGGTTATCTTAAAAAGGTAAGGGTGCCATCTTGTTTTCATTCAGTTTTAAGGCCACAGGAAGATGTTAGCTAGCCAGGCTACTCTAAAGAGTTGTGACTTGCTTAATGTTACTACGTAATTAGCTTCTTGAACAACAAAGGAGAAGAACAAATTTGGACCTAATCAAGCCAAATCTAGATATCTGGCTCGGTTAACTAGCTCCATGCTAACATCCTGCTATATTGCTTTCTTGTTGGTCTAGGGAGCTAATGTCAATAGGGATAGCATGATTTGCACTGCCAAACCTAACAGGACCTGACCAGGACCCCTTCTTATTGTGGAAATCCATTCATGGTAAAAAAAAATAAATAAAGAAATAAATGTCTGGTATTCAGTGGTCCAAGGTTACTTTCATCCTCATTTTGGGATAAGATGGTGAAGCAGGTGCCAATTATATGCTGAAATCAGAGGCAGTGCAGTTAGAGGAGCACACGGGCTCCATACGTTATTATGGTATATCAACAGAACTGCCTGAAAGAGAATAACTGTAATAAGATTACAGCTCAGGAAGAGACAGCTGAGGGAAGAACAAGAGGGAACACACTGAGTTTGTGGGTTGAAGTATGCAACTACTGCAACAATTACATTACACAGCACTGGCCTACAGAAATGAAGACACTGAGAGTTTCAAAACAAAGTAATTAGAAGAAAAAGATTTCCAGTACTGGTGTATCATGATACGGTACTCAATACGTTTTGCGGTAGAAATTGGTTTGGCCCCCCTCTTTCTTTTGAATGCTGCCTCAGTTACTCTCACCACAAGCCTCTCTGCAAGGATGGAGCTTCAAAGGACGAGAACATGAGATCATTAAAATAATTTTCCTCTTGAATGGTGAAACATATCCCCCCTAATGCTTCCTGCCTTTTTTGTCAATCTTGTCTTGAGTTTAATGATGTAGGTTTTCTCAACAAGGCTGCGGGGCCACAGGCCTTTGCACCAAAAAGGACCGAGCGGGATGCGCATCATTTAGTCCCACTGAATCCAAACAAATCTGTAAATGCAAACTTTGTAAACTCGAGTCATTGTCCTCGGATGTGCATTCAAATTGGTCTCCAAAAGTGCTGTTTAGCTTTTAGAACTGCATCACTTTCAACACCGCAGATTTATTGTTTACAGATGTCCAGAAGCCTTTAACAGTTACTATCTTTATGAAAAAGTATATCATATTTTTAATATAGAAATGTTTCAGGCATCAGGCAACATATTTGTGATCATCTCATGTAAAAATGTTCAGTAAGGTAGCCTTTATCAGTTTTGCAATAAATAATCACTGTCAACAAAACCTTCCGTCTCCAAAAACGTTACAGAAGGAAAACATTTTATCGACTTTAAGTGGAAGTCATGGTATTCATGGTTTTGGACCATTTTAGTGATGAAAATCATAATCTTTTGAGGCTACTGTCATGTCCTGGGATGTGGCCGCTAGAGGCTGCCAGAGTTTAAGCTTTGGTTTATGGACTTCTATTATGAAGTGGATGATGGGGTTTTCTTGTTTTGTATTACTTACAGCTGGGTTGTGTTAGAGGTAAGTGTTTGTGTTTGGTTATTGGTTGTGGGGTTTTGTGTTTCATGTATTTATGGGTTTGTGTTCATATTTTGAGTTGTCGGTCCACCGTCCAGCTGTGTGTGATAGTTCTAAGTTTACATTTACGTTTACATTTACGGCATTTAGCTGACACTCTTATCCAGAGCGACGTACATCAGTGCTCAAGTAGTCCACAGCTGCATTTTAGACCTGTAAAGCAAAACTTAAGTCAACATCTACCATTCAACTAAGATACTGCATGCTCGGTACACCCAAACAACACCTGCCAAATGATACCTAAACAACACCTATCAAAGAAAGTCAGAAGGTAAGACAAAGGAAGGGATGGGGTAAGGGTGTTTTTTTTTGTTTTCTTTTGAGTAGTAAGCAAGCGAAATGAGAGCGATAATTCTAGTGGTTTGTATGTAGTTAATTAGTAGTTTGTGTGTAGCCCCTCATGCCTGTTTTGTTTATGTATGTTTAATAAAGTCACTATGGATATCTGCAAAAGTCCCTTCTGCCTATGGTTCAACCTGGCCGATGTCACAGCTACTGTCCTTTTCTTTAAATATGCAGGTATCATTTGGCAGGTGTTGTTTGGGTGTACCGAGCATGCAGTATCTTAGTTGAATGGTAGATGTTGACTTAAGTTTTGCTTTACAGGTCTAAAATGCAGCTGTGGACTACTTGAGCACTGATGTACGTCGCTCTGGATAAGAGTGTCAGCTAAATGCCGTAAATGTAAACGTAAATGTAAACTTAGAACTACCACACACAGCTGGACGGTGGACCGGCAACTCAAAACATGAACACAAACCCATAAATACATGAAAACAAAAGAAAAACGACGATTGAAGATTGGTAGGATTCCTCAACAAAATAAACAACAAAATCCATTGCGAGTCTGTGGTGGACACTTATCTCTGGGCAGTATGTGCCTCTGGAGAGGTGGCTACAGTTGAGTACCATCTGCTAGCTATCCAGGTCTCTAATACGTATATTTATGGTACCAACCAGATGGTGTAGGATGGCTGTGTTTCAACTGTGTGATCAACAGTAACAGACAAAGTTATTTGTTTGTTACACCTTCTAATGTTAACAGACATAAAAGACATCCATTTTACCAGACATGTTCAGACTGACTTGTGCTACTCGGATTTCTTGTCACACATTCATGAGCGTTTCTACAGCTGCGCCTTGCTTAGCCACCTGCTACCCGGGGAAACAGTGACGTCACACCTGCAGAAGTGAGTTTTAAGCTGTGTGTATACAATCAATCAGGCAAAGGGCGGCATGATGTGAAATTATTGTAATGTGGAGCAGGGCTTCGGCTGTGCTTCGGGCGACAAAGTGGGAACTGTCGGAGGCAAGAGAGTTTCAGTCGGCGCTGATTTAGTCTAACTGCATCCATTTGCGGCCCGGGTGATTGATCATTAAATGTGAACCAGATAAAAGCTGTAACACAGGCTGAAACACAGAGGGCATTGCTTCCTTCATTATCTTACTCTTGCAGTGGCGCAGCCCAGTCTATTAATCAACGGCAAAGCCACCAGTGCTGTTCTGCAGGGCAGCCCCTCTCTTAATGTGGGTAATAACCTACACACCAAGCGCTTGGCTCCAGCTTAGCTATTTTTGACTTTCTCCTGTAGCTGGCCCGCAAGCATGGCTTCAAAAGCTGCTGGCTTATTGTTATGCAACCCCGAACATGTGAGGACAGCAAGGGCGAATTTTAAGCAGTTCTGCCTCTGAGAGCATGTATCAGGTTTCCAAAGGTCTAATGCTTTTTTTAGTCAACACCTAGGGGTCCGTCTAGGCTTCGTTCAACTGATCCAGAGGTGCAGGGAGGAGGGCACGTGTTCAGGTGAGCGCAAAGTGGGCCGAGAGCATACGTAGTGGGAGGTTTAGAGGTTTGGGTTGGCGATGTTGCAGGGAAGGTAAAGGTCACTCCGGCTTGTGTGATAAATAAAGCAACACCTGGCGCCAGGAGCTTCTCCAGGCACAGTGCCAGCCAGAGAACACAAACAGAAAATCTGCTCAGCAAAGGATAGCTGGACCCGAAATGTGAATTGAATTCTCAGGACACATCTCTGACAAGTGATATAAGAACGACGTGATCTGAACACCTCAGAAAGGAAAGGGGATTGTCTTGTAGGTATGAGGTAATAAGCTCACAGACAATGAACTTGCACACAGAGACACTACAGCTGCCTGATTTGCACTACAAAGAGCAGAATATTCTAATGAAGCAGTCAACACGGCTGTTACACTGGTTTGTTTCGCAGTAGAAGACAAAACAGTAGAGACCAGGCTGTGAAACTTGTCAGCTCCAATAACTGGTTTAGGGCTTAGAAAATAACCTTGATTTCTCTCTTTGTTATTATTATTTTTATTATTATTATTATTATTATTATCACAATCTTTGGCTAGTGACCAAAAGAACAAGATCACAGATACAAGCAGTAGAATTGAGTCTCCTCCATATGGTGGCTAGTTAGACCTGATCAGGAGCTCAGATATTCAGGAGGAGACATTCAGTTCAATTTCAATTACTTTTGTCACAAAGCAGCTTTACAGAATTTAGGTCCAAACCCTTAGTGAGTGAGCCAAGGGCGACAGTGGTGAGGAAAACCTCCCTAAAGTGGGAGGAAGAAACCTCTGGAGAAACTAAGACTCAAAAGGGGAACCTGTCCTTCTCTGATTAATCTGGAGACTAACAATAGAAGGCCTTCGAGTATAAACAATCACTCTTGAATAGATTGGTCATCCATGGTTAACAGAGAAGGTATAGTTAAGAGTCAGTAGTGGTGGTTTTTGTTGAAGTCTGAGTGAGGAGCAGTTTGAGAGTCTCTACTCCACAGCACCAGGAACAACAATCTCCGCTGGAGTTTTTGAACAGCAGTTGCCCTTGAATAGGGGAGGAGCATATGGGGAGTCAGCCGAACCAGGACACTTGGGCATATTGCATTTACATGGCTCCTTCACATTGAAAGGAACCAGTTGAAGTGGTCCAGACATCTACTAAGGATGCCTCCTGAGTGTATCTCTGTGATAGTGTTTTGGGCATGAAGAATTAGGAGAAGACCACAGTCAGACCCAGGACATGGCTAGAAGGGCTATATATCTTAGCTGGCCTTGAGATCCTCCGGCAGGAACTGGTAGATGTGGCTAGGGAATGTACACAGCCCACATAAGTGGCTGAAAATGAACGAAAGAGTGAAGTTGTTTTTATTAACATTGTATCATTTAAACAGGCCATTGTCATTTTCACCATCATGATTGAATCAATAGAAATGACCCAAATTGACATGAAAATCATTAGATTAACATTAAAATTAACACCAGATACCCTTTATATTGTGTGAAATATGGTATTTCTCACAAATGGACCCATGTAAATGGACATTTCAGTAAGGAATACATTCGATACACACAATACATAATATACCTATGGACTAAGTGTTGCGAGGATCTTAGAGGAACTTGATACCCACTACAAAGAGATCCATATTCTAAGAAAGTAGCTTAGAGCTCAACTTTATTTCTACCACAAATTCTGTACAATTTATAGCAAGTTACTGGCAGTTTAGTTACCAGTAAAATACTGCAAACACAATGTTGTGCTGTAAGACATATTACAGTACATGCATTTTGCTGACCATGACCTGTGGGGGCTTCACTCTACAGCAGGGGTGCCCAAAACGTCGATCTACCGGTCGATTGCAAAGGCAACGTGAGTCGATTGTGGAGCCCTGCCTTTCAAAATAAACTCTAATGCGAACCGGACACCGTGCAATGTAAAAACGAGTGAACCGCGAGCCACAGAATAGTGACGTGTCATGTGCAAGAGCGCCGATGCTTTGTAGTGAATCAGAAGAGCCGACTCCATGGAGCGAGAGCCGCTCCCCACTTTTTTCCTTTCGCTGCTCAGCTCTCACTCTCAGTCGCTCAGCTCTGCTCTCGGCAGAACTTTGTTTTGATTGGCAGCATG
>JBBPCX010000035.1:970478-996218 GCA_037974365.1 Hydrocynus forskahlii | reverse complement strand
AAACACTAAATGCAAAAGGGTTTATCAACACACAAAGTCCAAATACTGTTCCACCACGACTGATGATCATTTGGAAGACTTCACACAACTAAATTACACAGTTGAACTCAAACATATAAACCACTAATATAGTAACACAGTAATATTGGGTTTACAGTAAAGCAACACCGCTCTTGCTGTGCTATTTATACACCTAATTAGCTGCTTATGGACAAATTCCTTACTCCTATCAGTGGGCTACTTAATTTAGTTAATAATATTTACAATAATGTTTGCTAAGCCTACCTGTGCCTAAATAAGGTTAGGTATCTTTTATCCTTGCTAGAAGTAGGGGGAGGGTGGTGGGGTGTATTTAAGGCAATCATTTTCCAACTCATCACCTCAACTAATTACCTCATGTGAGGCTTAAGAGAGCTGAAGTGGCCTCTCAGTGGTCCATTAAACTTTATGTTGTTTTTGTACATGCAGCTAGAAGAGGTCTTGTGAAAACCAAAGGTACCTGGAGTAAAACCGCCAAACTGCCTCACAGTCACAGTAACAGATAGGTATGGTGCAACTTGGTTCTTGGCTCTTTTGATCTGCATGATTTACTTTCGGTTCTCAGTTCCAGTCCAATGGTTTTCCCTGTGTTAAATGTATCTTAAACTCATCTATTGTGAGTGCTTGTCCATGACCCTTTAACTAGCTGAAATCTGCCCCCTGCGTTGTTGGTGTAGGGGCACATATAAATGAAGCTTAATACTGCATTTGTTGTTGGATGTGCTGAGTAAATTAAATTTAAAACAAATGTGAAAACAGGATTGAGGATTTTAAGGCCTACCATGTGGATATAGTAGAAAGTCATGGTATTTTTGTATAGTGCTGGAAGTTTACAGAAGGCTTGTAAATGGAATGCAATAGGAAGCCCTATTATTGGGAGATCACAAAATTGATCCTGAGTGGTGCTGCAGTCATCCATGGTCGAGAGTCCAAGAGAGCACAATTGGCTTTGCTCTCTGGGTGGGGAGGACCATCTAACAAACCAGCACAGGCATCTGTAAGCTGCCATAACAGAATTGGCGATTAGTATTCTCCATGTAAGTTCAACAGTCCAATGACACTGGGTTAGCAACATTTTGAAAAGATACAGTGGAGCTTCACATGACTCGGAGGAAGCACATGTTCCCAGTGATGGTTTTATTGTGTGATAGTTGAGTCCTAGCTTGTGTTTAGAATTGGAAATGACTAAATTGGTAAGAAAATTGGGAAAAATCCCACAAAAAGTACCTAAAATTCGTGAACAAGGAAACAAAAAAATTAGGACTATGGACAGGTATGCAGCTTAGAATTTCTATACAGATAAATATATATATATATATAGGATGTCACTGTGGAATAGAAACATCATCTTACACAAATACAGAACACAACGAGAAGACGCAGATCAATATACAGTTGAAATGCCCTTAAAGTCCCTTCGAATATGGTTTAAATGACAATGGTTTTTTAATAGCTACTTTATCTTTATACAAATTTTACCCTTTACAATTACTATATATATATATAGATATATATATATATATATAAGACCAGAACTGTATAATTAATTGCATCGCTTCCATAATTCATTATATAATGAATGACGTAAAATTACATTTTACACTTCAAATCTGTAGTTCCAACTTGGGTTTTTTCTTTTTCTAAACAAGGTAATACACACTATACCATATTTCTACTACTTTTTTTTTCCACTGTAGAGAGCCAAGGGTAGAGCCTCGGGCCTCCAAAATGTCAAATCTCCCCCTGGCCCTCTACGAAGGGAAAAAAGTGGCATGCACCTTTAAATGAGTCCGGAGTCGGCTGTCAAGTAAACATTGGGTCCTGCAAGTAGCTGGGGGAGGGGCTGCCCGCTGCAGTGCCTGTTGAAAATTGTTGTAGTCTGCCGGTGATTTCTGTGAACCGGCAGATGCAAAACTGGTATTTAAGTATCGTAACCAGTGCTAATGGCTATCCAACTCGCTACTAAATTTTAGTATCGATTAGTATCTGCGAATCGATTTTTTGACAACATTATTCATTTGTGTTTATGACTGACATAACGTGGACCGGACAGGGATGCCCAAAGGGCCGTATGAGGCCCGCGAGCCGTAAAATGCCCAGGTCTGACATACGTAATCACAACACAATCACATAATCTACTTCCCTACATAATTAATCTGCACTTTCCACAAAACTTATTTGTTTCTTTCCACCAGCTTCAAGTGAGAAACAATATGAAGAGATCTTTTGAGGTGTCTACGTCGTGAGGCACCTCACAGTGTTAAGTTTAACATCTTGTGTTTGTAACCTTGAGGTTGGCATGTGCCTTTACCTTCTACTCCATGTGAATGTGGGAAATAAAGACTTTATGGCTTCACTGACTGACTACAACCAGCCACGCATTTCCTCCCACTCTGGACTGACTGCTGGACTCCATCAGGCTCTCGCCTGCTGCGATAAACAGCAGAATCAGTGAGCTAACGAAAAGTGCAGGTGTAATTGTGGAACACAGTTTGTCCATATCTTGTAAAATCTTTGTCACTCACCCAGACCCTTAAGGTTTAATTTGCTGCTCACAGACTCAGAGCCAAGTATGGTTCTGCAGCAGCAATGCAAGTTCACCAAGTTATAGATGGCATATTAAACACAGGGCTTGAGGTCTGGGATTCTATTCTATTCTATTCTATTCTATTCTATTCTATTAAAACCATCCTGGATTCACCAGTGGCTCCAATACAAGAGTAACAGCCATTTATGGTGATTACTCACATTATTAGCTTAATCAGAATATGTGTATTCCTTAAAGCAATTCAGTAGCATTAGTTTCATTGTGTGAACACAAAGCATGAACAGAGTTTCCCGTTTTCATCACTACTTTCCAGTGGCTGCAGGTTTCACCCAATTAGTGTATACATCATATATGTCAAATATACAGTCAGTGGTTCCAGGCAGTCAGAGGTAGGCGCTCACTCCAGCTCTGGATCACACAGCTCACAGTGAAGACTGTCGAGAGTAACTGTGGCTTTCCACTTTAGCTGGCTGCTCATTAATTTATCCATAGGTCACCCATGAGTGCTGTCCAGTGTAGTCTGCTGAAAGTGCTGAAGGTATCACTAACTGAAAGACAGGTATCACACATATGAGATCAACAAACAGTGGATGAGCAGCTGAGCAGCACAACAGATAGGTCAAGGGGTCAAATTAGGAAAATACATTAAACACATACAAACAATTTTGTGGCATTAATTATGTGTGGAAGCCCACCAGCAGCACACCTGATTAAGTGCAGAGCCAAAACTACAAGTAATTCTGGACTTTACAGTAAAATATTCATTTCTATGTAACACTTTCTGCCCAGGTAAAAAGCTAATCTACCTGTGTATCCAGTCTCTCTCTCAGTTTTCTCTCTGCAGTTTTAAAGTTTGACACATTCATTATGAAACATTAATTATAATCATCATTACTTTCCAAAATCTGTCTTCATGTAAATCTTGAAATGTAGTTCACGTGCACTTTAAAGGTGGGATAAGCAGTGACCTACAGCTCATTGCCTGGAACATTAACTAAAAAACACAATCAAGTCACTCTGCTGTAGGTGGCCTGATTCATAGTCATTATGCAGAATGATCCTGCATCATACGACACACCTGGTCATACCAGCTGACTGATCGTTTTCTTCAAGTTAAATGGATTTACTTCACTACGGTGCTGATCGGCCTCCAACCTGATGACGGAGTGTCGGCTCTCTAGTTCTTACTGCTTCATCATTTTACATTTTTGGTGAACAAGACGCTCCTGAGCCTTCGTCATTGCTCACCTTCAGGCCCGTACTCATCCCCGTGATCCGCTGACAGATGACACCCCATAGCAATTTGTCACCAAAAAATGGAAACGCCTCCATTTGCACCCATACATAAAGCGCTCAATTATAAAAATGATGCTCCTGCAGAAAAAGTAGCCAGAGTTCGCAGGCTGAAGACTGAGTGTGTGTCAGCTTTGTGGAGGCAGGTCATTTCCCCTCCGTGCAGGAGGCCCTCCAGAGCACAGTGAGAGCTCTGTGGATGGCAGCTATGGATGATGCTGCCAGTCTCTGCCGCTGTGGCTGGATCCTGCTGACTCAGCATGTCTCTCTCAGCCACACGCCCGCCTTCTGCCTCCACAACCTTTGTATTTCTCTTGCACAATTTTATGGGTTTTTTTTTGGACTATATAAATTGTTCCTCCAGCCTCTTCGTCTGGCAACGGAAATCATTTTGTCTGACTCCAAGCGCTGCCTTTTTTTTATTGTATTGACACAGAAATCTGGGCTAAAATAGTGTGTACAAGGGTGTCTGCAAGAAAAAAAAAGTTGCCAATAGAAAAGAAATGAAGTGCACATAGCCAAGATATGCATCAATAAACTATGACATTAAGGCCTGACATTGTGTAGGCCCACCATGTGCAGCTAAAACAGCCTGACCCATCAAGGCATGGATCTCACAGGATCTCTGAAGGTGTTG
Source organism: Hydrocynus forskahlii (assembly GCA_037974365.1). Taxonomy (NCBI): domain Eukaryota; kingdom Metazoa; phylum Chordata; class Actinopteri; order Characiformes; family Alestidae; genus Hydrocynus; species Hydrocynus forskahlii. The sequence continues at coordinate 991,701 of JBBPCX010000035.1, read as the reverse complement.
GGATTCTGGACTAGCAGTATCCTGTAAATTGGTAGGTGGGGTCTCTATGGTTCAGACTAGTTTCTCCAGCATATCCCACAAATGCTTATTTGGATTGAGATCTGGGGAATTTGTAAGCCAAGTCAACACCTTGAACTCCTTGTTATGATCCTTAAAACCTGAAGAACATTGGCTGAGGCAGTACACATCATCCTGCTGAAAGAGAACACTGCCATTAGGGACCATCATTGCCAAGAAGCCGTGTCCTTGGTCTGCAGCAGTGTTTAAGTAGGTGTGTCTTGTCGAAGTAATGTCCACATGAATGCACTTCCCAAGGTGTCCCAGCAGAACATTGCTTAGAGTATCACATTGCCTCGGCCTCCTCGCCCTCTTTGTATAGCACATCCTGGTGACATGTCTTCCTCAGGTAAGCGATACACATGCACAGGTGTCCACATGATGTACAAAAAAATGTCTTTCATCAGACTAGAACATTTTTACCATTGCTCCATGGGCCAGTTCTGAAGCTCATATGGCCATTGTAGAAGCTTTCAGAGCATGGGTACTCTGACTGGTCTGCAGCTACTCGGTCCCATGCACAGCAAACTGTGATGCATTGTGTGTACTGACACCTGTCTATGAGAGCCAGCATTAACTTTTTCAGCAGTTTGCACTGCAGCAGCTCAGCTCTTCGGTGGGACAGTACCAGATGGCTAGCCCTCAAGTGCATCAGTAGTCTTGGGTGACCTTGTGACTGGTTCGACGGTTGTCCTTCCTTGGACCATTTTTGGTAGGTACTAAGCACTGCATACTAGGACCCCCTACAAAATTTGTAATTTTGGCGATGCTCCGGCACACTCACCAAGCCATCACAGTTTGGTCCTTGTCAAAGTGCCTTGGATTCTTATACTCTCCCATTTTTCCTGTTTTCAACATGTCCACTTCAAGAACTGACTGCTCACTCACTGCCTAAAATATCCCACCCTCTGACAGGTGCCACTGTAACGAGATCATCAATTTTATTCACTTCACCTGCCAGCAAGGCCACAAGGCTGTATAAATATATTTTAAAACTGCAGGAATATATGTGTATATATATATATTTATATATATATATTCTGCAATTTTAAAAGAGCACAACAGAATAGAATAATAAAGATGTGTACCACTGAGCAATATAGATCAAGTAAACTTTGGGGACACCAAGTAAACTTTGGGGATCCTCTCATGCCCCCATGAGACACGATGGCCGTGCTTGCCATTCAGGATTAGTGATGGCCTAATGTAAGGAAACAGGTCGCATCTTCTGGCCCGTCATCTCCGATCCAGGCAGTGTGAGCTGTATTCGCCCTTAGCCAGAACTCAACCTTCACATCCACTCTTCCTCATTCCATATAGTGTGGAACACTGTGTGGAGCAGAGGGGGTGAAAAGGACTTCAGATATGAGGTGACGCAGATGGGATGAACTTCATAAACTTTGTGAGCCGACTCCATAAACCCGCCTTTAAAATATCCCGAATGCCGATGCACGTTAGCATCTTGCCAGGAGCTGCTGTCTCGCATTAAGGAGTTTGTCATTGGTCCACCACTCCCTCGCCCCTGAAATATGACAAGTGTCAAAAAGTTAGCATGGCTGCATTTCTTACTTCCACTTCAGGGTAACATATCGCAGAAAGTATTATGATCTATGCATGAAGCCCTGTGGGTGTGTAACCTTTCAGTAAGAATTTTAGCATCCTCGTTTTCAAATGTTTGCACATTCATAAAGAAGTAGTTTGGGACAAAATCAAATCACTCAAGCTGTGTCCAGGCAGCTACATGTTTTGGTCTGAAATGCTTCTTTAATGTTGTGCTGGAGCTACATGGCCCAGACAGCTAGTAAATAATAGATGCTAATACCCTGCCATTTAGCTCTATGCAAACTGCATACTTGTTGACATTGCATGCCTCCCGACATTAAATGAGCATGTGCCCTAAACTGGCATGACATTAAGCATTGTAGCATCTGTCATGACAATTACCGGTAATAGTCACATGACACTGTTTTATTAATGGAGGTAATCTGTCTTGACAACACGTGACAACATCTGACATCAGAAGGTGCCTGATGCTCCTGCTTTTCCTGTTTCTAGCCCTCTGAAAACCAAGCAGTAAATTTGTTGATGTATTGCCATTTATTTCCACTTGCTTTTGCTTCAGGTGCATTTTGAGAAAATATTGAAAATGCAATTTTAACAGCCAGTGGTTTTATTTAATGTTCCAGGCTGGATGTTCAGTGCCAAAGTTTATTTGTAGGATAAAAGGATCCTAACCCAGAAGGAAAATGTAAAAATGCAGACAATATGAAAACAATGGCTTAGGACTGACAGGTTAACAGGCAATGACAACTGCAGTTAACTGCAATAGTTCACAATTCAGGTACATGTGTGTGTGTGTGTGGGCTGGAGATCAGAAGCGGAGAAATAGAAGCAGAGCACTGTGATGCATAGGGTGGTGTGATGCGAGTTTAAAACACATGAAGATGTACAATATTTTTATATATATGCAGAAAATTACTTTTATACTAAATTTATATGAGTATATGGGAAAGCTTGCATGAGACCAAGCACTTTCATGTGTTATCTTTACTGAAAAAAAAAACACATTCTACATATAAAGGGCTTAGTAGTTACACAATTAGCTAGATCAGCTGTGTTGGGGTGGGCAACAGGGGGTCTGCAAGACAGGAGCACATCGCCTGTCATGGAGTAAAGACTTAAACACACTGCGAGAACCAGGAGAAACAAATGGGCAATTTTGACCAATTCTTCCACCGGTTAACCTGTTTGAAACGAAGAATTTTTTTTTTTTTTTAAACCAAAAATAATGCTCTGAAACAGTTTTCTGCTTTGGACAATGCTAATTTGTGGCTATAATCTACATTCAACTTTAGTTCCCAGAATTGATTCTGGAGCCCCCCTGCTCCTTGCTCTGCATATTTCAGTGTTGTCCCTGCACCCAGCACACCTGATCCAACAAATCAGCTAAGTGACAAGCTTCGAGGTCTTCAGGACCTGGGCTGAGACTATCACGTGGATCCTAAGGAATTTTGAGTCCAACTGAAGGACAATTGTATGTCGATTGGATTTTACCTTCACCATGTGCTTGATACTGTCAAAACACAATATTTGAAAACAGATTAAGGCTTGTTAGGCGTCATTTATATTCTATGGCCTTTATTAGAAAGTGCCAAAAGAAGTGCGTACAAAATAAACCAAAGTCAGATTTGCAACAGAAGTGCCTCTTCAAAGTGGCCAGGGTTGAGATACCTTCTCTGCTCCCTGGTGTAGCTTTTCTTGGCTACATGCAATTAATAAAGCATCTCTGGAGCAAAGCAGGTCTCAGGACAGAGATCAGGCAGCAGAAAATTGATAGAGACCATAAAAGGTATTTGAGGCTGCATCATATTTTATTAGTGCTCAGGGAGCACAACAAGCACTCTATGGGCACATGTGTGTCCACTGTGGTTTAATTTTCCCCCCAACACTAAATTATCTCACACTTCACATTAGTCTAATTTACAGAACATGTTGTTGTTATTGAACAAGTGTTATTGCTCCACACACTTCATCCTTCATCCTGTTTTTTTCTTTTTTGTAATATCTGCTTTCTTCCCTAATTTCTTAAGTCCTTTCCAAAAGCTTTTTTTTTTAATTCAGGCGTCTTCTGTCACTCTGTTGAGGCACTCAGACGGTTTGTGTGTGTGTGTATGTGTGTGTGTGTGTGTTTGTGAGGGACAGTGGCCTCCTCTCCCGGAAAAAGATAAAAACGTGTTTTGGAACAGATGTGGACTTTCTGCCTGAGGGGTCCAACAGAAAGACAGACTGATCAAATTAAGAACAAAAACAATGTTGTGGAAACAGGCCAAGTGTCTTATTGGCCTCCGCAGAACAGAATTCTCCTCAGAATTGGCAGTAAAGGCACAGGGTTTGCTGCTGCCTGCTGCTTTTCAGTGATGTTCTCACAGATGATGCTGATTGAGATCACGATCTCTCAGAACAACACACCACTGTCGGCGTCTTATGCGGTTAAAGCAATTGTTCAGGCAGAAATGTATTTGATGTGATTTGATTTTGTTTTTCATTGATTTATTTTCCACTTATTCATCAATTCAAGGTTTTTAACCACTACTTAAACTGGTTTTATTCCGTTCCAAGAAGTGCTTTGCAATCAAATCGATTTCCATTCCTGAGTTTCTCCAGATTATTCCATTTTCTGTTTGGGTCTTCAGGCCTCCTCATGTTCATCTCTGATTGCCTCCATCCATCTTGTTGCTGGTTGTCCACTTTCTCTTATTGTCCCAAACCTAACTTAACTTTCCAGTGACTCAGGTCTTCTCAACATATCCCAAAATAGAACTGCAGTTTGCTTGTCTGGGCTTCGAGTGAGAGGTGAGGCTTAATTTGATCAAGAATCCATTTGTTAGGTTCTTAACCCATAGAACACCGGTGTATGAGGAAAATCTCATCTCAACAAATATAAACGGTGTAAAATAGTCTAAAACCAGAGTTTGTTTTCCAACACTCTCACTGTTTGTTGCTCATTTTGCAGCTCGGCCGTTCTCCGGACGTGCTCCCTGTGCGGGTTTTCCCCACTCACTTGTGGGCAGAGACTATTCTGAAAGTTCTCCCAGGTTCAATTTTTTTTTCAATTTGTTTCCTAAAAAACCTCAAATAAATTAATCTGGGCATTTTTGTGCTTTATTAGTATTTCCACGTGATGTCATTTTTAAAACCCTAGTAGCATTTATTATTATTACATATTATTATTATTACACATACAAAGCTCAGCATGAAGTCTGACACCTCGAGTATCAACACAAGCTGGAGGAACTTCCAAATAAGGTGCTAGGTTGCTGTATGATCGCAATTTACCAGTTGTTGTTCTTCCAGCATGGATCCGTGAAGCGCACATTCAAAGGATTAAAAAGTCTTCACCATCAGTTAAGATCAAAAGCATTAGTACTTATTGTTCAGCTTTCACATTCATAAAACTCCACAGAAAAGCAAACAGCCTGGACAGTGCTGATCTTTGTTTGAACACACATCTTTTACATTTGAAGATCTTTCATCCTTGTTCTTTCAGTGCTAGTCTGTGGCATATTTCTTGACTGCAGGGTCTTTTGTTTTTAATAATCAAACTAAAGCTGTCAACCACTTCAACATCCTCACTGTCGATGGCAAAGTTATAAATCTTTTTCATTGACAGAACCTGTGTTTTCTTCATAGCGAGCTCTGATCTTTAACTTTCCAAATGTTCTTCCTAATTGACAAATATTTTACATCAATTCAAACCTCAAAGCCACTTTAAATTAACCTTTGTCCTGTTCTATATTTACATTGCTCAATTTGTTGAATAATCTCTAACTTTGCTGGAAAAGAGCATCATAGCTAAATTCAGTAACTGCCTTCATGAAGCCTTCATACTTACATTTACGTTATTTAGTAGACACTTTTTATCCAAAGCAACTTCCATTCCCTGACTACAGGGGGCAGTCTCCCTGGAGCAATTTGGGATTAAGGGTCTTGCTCAGGAACCCAGTGGTGGTTTGCTGAAGGTGGAATTTGAACACTTACCCGCTTGGTCCGGAGGCAAGGATCCTACCCACTAGGCCACCACCAAACAGATCTCAGCATGATATCTGACAACTTGAACATCAACACAAACTAGGGGAACTTTATCATGAGCTGTTTTGCCGTATGATGACGATTTAACATTTGTTGTGCTTCTGGGTGTTTTAAAACTAATGAAGTTTATTGTAAACTAACACAGTCCATAAAGAAAATGTATTGTTTTTCAAATTTAATTATATTTCACCACTGTCAGCAATTTGTATAAAATCATTTGTCCCATTTAGGTTCAGAGTAGCTTTGGAATTAAAAATAAAAAATTCAAGCCAAGTTTCTCCTTGGTGACCAATTTCATATCAAACCACAATATCAGACTTTGTTTGGCATTGAATTATGCCAAGATTTTAAAATAGCCCCTTAAATATAAAGTGCAGGACAGGCCAAATCTACGATTGCACTGCAGAAACTCTCCTGGACAAGGATGAGGCCCTGTATCATCAAGGTGATCTCCCACTGCCTCACCTTATCTTCACGATCACACAGAAGGAGGATGTCACTGCTATGCCGATAGCTAGATTCCTGTGTCAAGCTCCATTGCTGACCAGGGACAGGTGACTTGTGATAAGGATGTCACAGACTGACCACTTCTTTGACTTCCTGAAGGGCAATTGAGGCTGCATGAATTGAATTGCATGAGACACAGGACACCCCCCTTCTTATCTAATATTTCTCAGTCCATTAAATTCAATACCACCGTGGATTGTTCCCTTGCAATGGTGGCTGATATCCACTTTCTGTCTAATCCCATCATTTTTATTTGTAATGCAAGCATGTGAGATTCTCATACACTCGCTCAGCCAGCCTCTGGCCCAAGAAGGTTTAGCATCTGATCTTTCTGAGCAATTCATCTTGCAGATTTCTAATAAGCCACCTGCTACTTCGGAGGTGGGACAGCCTGACTGGTTGTGGGGCATCCATCTGACTTTTGTTTGACAGGATGCAATGCTTTAATATTGCTTTTCCTTTAGAAGCCTGGCTGCCTTATTCATTTTAAGCATGCATAGGGTCCATACTGGTTAAGAGCAGTGCCATAAGTAATCCTTAGTTAGATTCTGTATGTCATGGCTCCAGTGGAGCAGCTGAGATCTTTGAGGTCACATGTCTTGCTTCACGGCTACAACCATCTTCCTGTTTCTGAATGAGAAGTCAATCTCACAGCACTCTGCGTCTCTCTGTCTCTGTTTCACACTGCAAGCCTTTCCTGGTTGTGGTATAAAGCTAACCTACCATTTCTCTAAGTGCAAATTTCAAATCAATAGACTTCTACTGCCAGGGGAGATTGTATGGTGAGGATTCACAGCAGAAAGATGCTAAAGCTTAAGTGAAAAGAAATTGCCCATTGGATATACAGTCGAAAGGAAAGCCTCTGGTCAAATTGCATGTCTTGTTCATTTTCCATGTAAAAAAAATAGGTGTGTATCCTCTATAGAGGCAAGGCAAGGCAAGGCAAGGCAGGTTTATTGCTTTCCCTAGACTGATGCAAAAGGAACAGTTAAGAAACTATTGCATTTAAAAATGCGGCTTGTATTAAAATTTTAAATGTGAATAAAGTAGTCTAAAGTGAGTTATTCAAGTAGAGTGGATTAATTGGTATGAAACTGACATGTTTCCAATCTGGTTTTGAGGATTGTTAAAGTCTGAGCATGTGCCACAACTTCAGGATGTTTATTATAACTGACTGCAGTATAGTGTCTGAACACTGCCTTACTATGGACTGTTAACAGGTCCGTTAACTCTGTTTGTTTTTTTTTTTCAGTATGTCAGTAATGATGTTAGTGTGTACAAGCAGCAGGATTTTGAAACCTGTTCAGAAGCCTGTTCAGAGTATTAGAGTGAAGAGTATACTCTTCTTTGTCTTTGTTTAAACATTTGTACAGAGAACATGTTTGTACAGTCACTATTTATTCATTATTGTATTAATATTGTCAGTGTAAACATTTGTTTTATTTGTTTGGCCATGGGTGTTCAAACATATGCAAACATATATGAGCAAGTACTGCATTAATTTAATAAAAAGAAGCAGTGTTTTAGTGCATTGAATACTGGACCTGAAGTGACTCAACTAAAAGAGAAGATGGGGATGAAGGCAAGGAAGGGTATGTGAAAAATTAGAAAAAGAAGAGGAACAAGAACAAGAAGTGGAAGAAGACAAAGAGGAGAGAAACTATAAGAAAGAAGAGGAATAATAATAATAATAAGAAGAAGAAGAAGAAGAAGATAAATTAACAAAAAGATGATGATAGGGATGGAGGCAAGAAAGAAGAAGAAGAAATAGAAGATCAATAGGAATAAGACAAAGATAAGTATAAGGTTGTGAAGATGAGGAAAAAGAAGAACAAGAACTAGACTGCAGAGAAAATGCAAAGTGTGCTTGCTCAAATGCAGAACACAATTAGTTTTAGCATTACCGTTATCATTAGCATCAGCATTAGCATTTGCATTAGCATTAACATTAACATTAGCATTAGCATGGCATTAGCATTAGCATCAACATAGTATTAGCATTAATAAAGCATTAATGTAACATTTACATTTGCAATAGCATTAGCATAGCATTAACATAAGCATTAGCATTAATGTTAGCATAGCATTAACATTACTGTTAGCATTAGCATTAGCATAGCATTAGCTTTACCATTAACATAGCATAAGTGTAACATTTATGTTAATGCTAATGTTAATGCATCAGCATTAACATTAGCATTAACATTAGTATTAGTGTTAGCATAGCATTAGCATAATATTAGCATGGCATTAGCATTAGCGTTAACATATGCATTAACATTAGCATTTACATTAGCATTAGTATAGCAGTATCATAGCATTAACATTAACATTAACATTAATATCAGCATTAGCATAAGATTTAACATTAGCATTAGCATAGCAATACCATAGCATTGCTCTAGCATTAACATTAGGTTGCCTATACTTTTGCCACATTTTTTCTTTGGAAAAACGGGAATAATGAACAAACGACAAGACGCAGCAAAAAGCATGAACGAGCATACTATTCTAGATCGGGCCCGACGTTTCAGAGTTGGAACGGTGTCTCTATCTCGAAAGCCCTGGGAGGAGTAGGGGGCCAAAAAACGAGTGAATGGAAGGAGAATAAACATGATAATAATAAAGATAAAACTTAAGAAGAACAATAGTGTGCTTGCTCTGCTTAAGCAAGCACACTAATTAGAAGAACACAAAGATGAAAGGAAAGGTGTGAAGAAGAAGAAGAAGAAGAAGAAGAAGATCAGCAACAAAAAGAAGAAGAAAAAGAAGAATACGAGGAACAAGACAAAGTCAAGAATGAGGACACGAAGCAGAAAAAGAATAAGAAAAAGAAGTAGAAGAAAAAAATGAAGGGAAAGAGAAGCACAAGAAGAAGAAGATGATGAAAAAAGAAAGGAACAAGAAGAGAAAGATAGGGATGAAGGCAAGGAAGAAGAAGAAGAAGAAGAAGAAAAATGGAAGAATAACAAGAAGACAAGCATGGAGATGTGAATTAGAAGAAGAAAAAAGTAGAAGTCGAAGAAAAGAAAGATTAAGGGAAAGGTGCAAAGAAGAAAAAGAAGAAGAAAGACAGGAAAATGTTCAAGCGGATTTCTGAACCACCATTATGAGTGGCAAAGAATCTCTTCAGACCAAGAGAAATAAATGGTTAAATGGCTTGTTTACATTTTCTGAGTCATTTACATCCACTGAGATGGTCCCAGTTTAGACAAACATTCCAAATTCACAAACACATCCTGTTCTGGAAATATGGAAATGTGAAGGATGTGTTTGAGGATTCTTTGGGCTTCAACTCTACCAAATTATCTTTTTCAATACAAACGCAGCTGAACAGTGAAGCCAGTTCTTTGCTCAGTTATGCTCCACTGGATAGAAATGTCCTCATTAGGACATTTGTAGGCCTACTTTCGTGGAGCACATTGGGTTATGGGGTGTAATGTTGTCAGAAATGGTTCGTGGAGGGTTATATAAGAGGTTGATAGGACCTCATTCATTTTCTCAAGTGTTTAAACCGACACGGGTTGCCGTGCCAAGGGTTGTTCCAAATTACAACTCCTGTTATCTTCTATTGCATAATTTTTACTTATGCACAATACAAACTTTGATTAGACGGATTAGGTTTTGACTGAATAAGCGCCCTTCATTTGCAGTCACGGTAGGCCCAATTTGAGAGACATGAAATGTCACGCATGAATTAGGAATAACTCAATTAGAGAAAGATACACCAATAATGAATTTGCTACAGTGAGTTCACCCTTTGCCATTCACGCTCGCACAAGCACCATCGCCTCAAATCTCCTAACGAACATCAAGGTTTATGGTCCACATACTTGATGTACAAGATGGTACTGCTGAGAGATCCTCCAGATTCTCTAGATGCTCTTAATAATGATCTCTGCACTCAGAGCCTAGCAAGCCAGTGATGAACCTCTCAATGGAGCTGCAACATCAAGGCTAAAGTGGCATATGCCTCATCATAAAAAAGGGAAAACAGCATCTAATGGGCCTCCTGGAAACTCCACTCAGCCCTCTGGAGATAGCCAGTGCCTTGTTGCTTTACAGTGTGTACCAGGCGAGTGAGAAAAAAAGCCTCTGAAGGTAAAGTGATCAAGGCCTTTGCACTGTGTAGCTCGAGGCTTTGCTTCCACAGAGCTACTGTGATGAAGCAAGAGATAAAGAGAGTGAAAGCACAAGAGGGATGGCACGACATGCCATTTGATGTCGAGGTGACTAAAGTGTGACATAATCCACAAGGAGGGGGAAGACCAGGCATCCTGAACCAGACACAACACTGGTTTGTCCTGAAACGCTGTGTGATCTTTAGTGGAGACAATAGGAACTGGATAAAGTGCCTTTATCAGCACAGAATGTTCAGTGGTTTACAGGACAATTCTGACTATATGGCCATCAGTTATTAATATCTGGTTCTCTATTTGGAAAAAAATTGTCTTTTATTACTAGTTTATGGGTTCAGGGAACACTAAAAATTATACAATGACAAAAATTCACTAGCAATGGTAGTACCAAAAAGGGTTCCTAGACATTTGGCAAAAAAAATCAAGACAAAGTAGGCATAAAAATCAGGATAAAAATGTGCAAAATCATTACTTTTGTCACTATTTATGTCACTTATGTCACTACTTATGCAATAGTATTACTATGTGCAATATCACTACTGCGCGCAATAACGGACTTGTTATAGAGTGCACCTCAAAACCACTTTTTGTGTCACTCAGTAAACTTCAGCAATAAGTTCTGCATTTATTTATCAGTAGTATTTATATCCACCTCTCTTACAGACCATAACATTTTGTGTGTATAGCATAGTGTATCTGTGTGTCTCTGTTTGTCTGTGCAGTCGTAGCATAAGCAATTTTCTCCAGGATCAATGATATTTTCTGATTCTGATAACCAAGCCGCTTATTCTAACCAGGGTTGCACCCCTTGCAAGGTGAATGTTGGAGAAACATTCTGGGTAATTCACCAGTCCGTTGCAAGGCAGACAAATGTGCAAACCTTGGGGCAGTTTCTCCAAGTCACCTGATGTGCATATCTCTGGACTGTGGGAGGAAACCAGAGATCCCAGTCAAGCCCAGCACAGACATAGGGAGAACATGCACTCAGAAAGGCTTATAGTCACCCTGGCCAGGAATCAAACCTGGGACTTCTCGCTGTGAGGAAACATTGCTAAACAATGTACCTTTGTGTTGTCTAATGAAACAGTTAGATTGTAAAAATGAATAAACTGTTTTATAAGGAATGGATGAATTGGGAGGGCTGCATCAAAAAGTGTATCTGATGTTAAATTCTTGCCAGATCAATATATGGACAACAGGATCCACTGTAGCAACCCCTAATGGGAACAGATAAAAGAAGATTCTGTTCTAAAGTGTGCTCTTGAAATAAAATGTCTGCTGAACACCCCAGTTCAGCCTATGGAGTGCAATCCATGGTTGTGGCCTAGGGTCTAGATAAACGGACTGTTGAGGTTGATTTGCCTTAGACAAAGTGCTGTGAAGCTCTGAGACTCTAAATAACATCAGTGAGCTGAATCTAATGCTTTCCAACCCCAGTTCTGAGATTTGGCCTCATACAGTGAGTTCAGGGGTCAGACAGCATGGTAAAAAATGAACAGCCCATTCAGAGACAAAGATTTGAAACACAGAGGATCATTGAGGTTTTCAGATTGTCAGAAAAACTGTCAGGCTGTAGTGGAAATGCAGAATGAGGACGAACCTCAAAGACAGCTTAAATATCTTACAAAAAGATGGAACAAGTACAGAACCTGTGCATTTTCTTATGATGAAAGCAAGTATGATAGAAAGGTATTAGTTCATATACACCACAAATTCACCGTACCCTATGACTTTAACTTATGTTTCTTTTTTTTTGCAGTGTGAGCTAGGGTAAAAACTGTGTGGTGAACAATATTTGCACATAAATTCCAAATACTGTACATATATCATTCACACATGGACAAAAAGAGTGGTCAGTGTACAGGCCAAACTAAAGGCTCTACAGTCTAATCACAAATTTATGCAGCCTGTCGTTACACTGCATTTTACCAGTAATATTTCTTTGCAACATCAACCTCCCGTATTTTCAGGGGGTGTGAGACAAGTCTGGATGTTGACAAAATGATTAGCAGTCATATTTTTAGCTGCTGTGCTGAGATAAAGCCCAGTCTCATATTTCCAAAGAAAACAGCACTGAACTTGCAGCTCTGACGGAGGTACCTCCCTCGATAAGTTTGTGACTGTAAAGAAACCAATCCAACATTTTTACCAAAAGAAGCTAATGGTCATGGAAAACAGTGGCTCTGCAAATGATTAATTCTGACATGAGATCAAAGGAAATGGTTTCATCCCGGAATGCAGAGATGTACTCTTATTTCATTCATCAAAAAAAAAACAGTTTTTAATTTAGATTTAATTATTTGTTCGTTCATCCGTTTGATCCGAGGTGAGGGTTAAGATCATGTTATTAAACCTAAAAGTGGTCAGTAGGTGATGTAATGATGACATGGAAGGATTAAAAAGACGAATCAGTTTGATGATTTTAGAGATTACAGATTACTGGCTAGTACACTATATGGTGAAAAGTATGTGGACACCTGACTATTACATCTAGATGAGCTTGTTGGGCATCCCATTACACAACCACTGGTATTAATATGGGAAGGGGGCACACCCTTTAACTCCATAAGAACTCTTCCCACAAGATTTTGGAGTGTGTCTGTGGGGATTTCTTCCCACTCAGTCGAAAGAACGTTTGTGAGTTCAAATCAAGTCAAGTCAAATCTATTTATTGTCATCTCGACTCTGTACAGAGTACAGAGTACACAGGGGAACAAAGAGCATATGGGGTGGGAGGGGTGGACAACAACTTGTCTGCAAGCTTTGCGGAGTCTACTTGTGCCGAATCTGTCTTGGATGGGGTGAAGAGGCACATCAAAGATGTTCCCTGCTGTTTTCAGAATCCTCTGCGGCATCTTGTGGTCAGCAGCAGTACAATTCCCAAACCACGCAATTATGGAGTTTGTCAGCACACTCTTGACAATGCATGACTCCTCTGTAAAATGTGGTGAGGATGGGGGAACGAGGCTTGTGTTCCTTCCGTTACAGGAAGTAGAGCTGTTGCTCTTTCTTGGCTCCAGATAAGGTAGTCTGAGATGTGAACTCCAAGGAATTCAGTGTTATGGACAGTAGAACCATTTAAGTGGACAGCAGTCTCAACAGCAAAACCATTTACTTGAGCCGTAGTCTCGACAGTCTAACCATTTATTTGGAGTGGACTGTGAACTGGACAAGACTTCTTGAAGTTGACAATCAACTTTGAGAGACCAATTGTTGTCGGCACACCAGCTGTTTGATCCCTTCTTTATATGCTGACTCTTTATTGCTGATAAGGCCTTTCACAGTCATGTTGTTGGCAAATTTAATGATGTTATTGGAGCCAAACTTGACAGTGTAGTCATGTGACTCTGATGCTGGACAAGAAGGCTGGGCTCTCAACGGACATTCCATTTGCATTTACATTTACATTTACAATTACATTTAAGGAATTTAGCTGATGCTCTTATCCAGAGTGACCAACATCAGTGCTCAAGTAGTCAACATCTGTTCATAAACCTGTAAAGCTATACTGTACTTAAATCAACGTCCGCTGTTCAATCAAGTTACTGCCAGCTAAGCAACTCTTGTCAAGGAAAAGTCAGAGGTGAAAGCAAAAGTAAGGAAGGCATGGAGTTAAGCCCAAAGGTTTATTTAGGTTGAGGTCAGGGATCTGTTCTTAAAACTCAACATCTCCTCTGCCGCCTTATAGCAGAGCTGTTGCTGCTCCAAGGTGCTTCCATACTACAGTTGTCTAGGGTATGGTATCTTATGACAGTAACACATTTAAAGTCACAGACCTCTTCAATACATCCCATTCTACTGACAGTGTTTGACTATGACTGAATGGCTATGTGCATGATTTTACACACCTGTGAGCAATATAATTGCATACTCAGCCCTTTGGAAAGACAAGACCTGAAGCGAAAGTACTATTCAGAAGGTATAACAGCCAGTATACAGTAAAATGTGCTACATGTAATTTATTTAATTGTGTATCTTTCAAAGTGGGTCTAAATTGAATTCAGGATGTGAACAGGCTTTCAGTGAGGTGAACTCTTTTTAGTCTGAAGGAAGGATAGGATTTAGCTATACACCAATTAGTGGCCAGCTCATTCTTGTTCCCATCAACATGACGATGACATGACGAAGCGAGCCTTTGCATTTTGCATTTTTTAGTATAAACAAAGAGCTGTCATTACACAGCTGAGAAGGACCCACCTTTCTCACTGCTGCCCTGCTTTTAAAATTCAACTTATGTTTGTACAGGCCTCAAGACAGAATCTTCATGTGTCATATGTTCTCACTCTCAGTGTACTCTAAACCCATCTGGATTTACATCCGCTGAAACTTCCTCAACAACTCATTCCTGGCTGGAAATGCTCCAGTGCACCATCTTTAGGTTAAAGCTAGTGCTAATTAACAGTTAAAGGGGACATATTATGCAAACCTCACTTTTTGCATCCTTTTGTATTTCATTTGGGTCTCTACTGCTCCTATAAACACTACAAGCACGGAAAAAAAATAATTATCCATTTTGTATGAATCCGTTTGGACGCCCCACCATTGTAACGTAATAATGGGGAAATTTGCATGGAGCCACCCCTCATCTGTCGAGCCCCCACCCACTAGATTAGTTGAAGATCCGTCATTTTTGCCTGCTGGTTTTACGAGCACGCATAAGACACCGAGCGCTACGGCTACAGGCAAAGGCAAGTCACTCATGAACTGTTGTGTTCATCTCGCTCTGGGTCGGACTCGGGGTCGAATATATAGGGTAGGATAGCTCCTCTGTTTCACACGTGTTAAACACGCAGCGTTAGCATGGGATGTGTGGGGCGTGGCCAGCAACAGCTTATTAGCATAAAAGTGACAGAGCCACTACGTGGCTCATTTTGAAAGGGACTGAAACTTTCAAGAATCCCTTTATGTGAGAGTGATTTTGTGCAAAGAACTTCATGAACATGTTTTGTAGCCCATAGACCTATTATAACTAAAGAGAGTTTTGCATAATATGTCCCCTTTAAGCCAGTGGTTCCTAATCCGGTTCTATAGTACCCCCATGGCCTACACATTTTAGGTGTTTACAAATGCACTCCAATGCAAGAACAGCTGGGTGATTAACTGATTAGCTGGATCATGAGTGTTGAGAGCTGGAAAAGCACTCAAATGTGCAGGGCAGGGGGGTCTCAAGGACTGGTTTGGAAACCACAGAGTTAAGCAATGCTTTCCAATGTTTGTAGAGATTTTCAGCAGCGATAGCAGCAGGTATGTCTACAGGAGTTGTCCTGTTATAACCAGTAACAACATTATTCCTTTAATGTTTTCAAAGGTGTGTTGATTTTCAGAAGATTGCAAATTTCCCACTCGTGGGACTAATAAATCTTAAGATATGTTGTTTTTCTTTCTAAAGATTTCTTTCTGAAGATATGTCATCTCTCAAGCAAAGACCTGCTGTTATGGAGCTGATCCATTGCTATGGCATTAACACAGATTAATTTATTCATGTATAGTAGCCATAACCATTCCTTCAGTTGTCAAGACTTAAAGCCCGTATAAATCAACAATATGACTTACT
This sequence comes from Hydrocynus forskahlii, assembly GCA_037974365.1. NCBI lineage: Eukaryota > Metazoa > Chordata > Actinopteri > Characiformes > Alestidae > Hydrocynus > Hydrocynus forskahlii. The sequence continues at coordinate 975,855 of JBBPCX010000035.1, read as the reverse complement.
TTGGTGCTGCTAAAAGTAACAGCAAAATCATTATTTTTTTTTATTTTAGAGAACCCCTATGCGATTCTAGCAGGGTCGACTGGCAATGTGTACATTCTGGAAAAGTCGGCCCAAGATGCACATACGCCTCCCAACCAAGCTTGTGTGTAGCATTTCAAGACTGACTCCTTTAATTAAGAGTCCTGACATAGAACTGCCTCTACTAACAGTCAGTGCTGTATCCAGAACTTGACATAACTGATATCATGAACTTCAATTGTGGTCCTGAAGGTCCAATCAACGACAGAGCTCCCTTAGCTTTATTTGCCTAGATACCATAGAGTGTAAAAATTTGATTTGATCATTTTCTGTCAGCCATTTTATGAATTTAACTCAATTGTTTCCAACAAAATGTAAAGAGTGAAGAATCACTGCTTACAGAGTTCAATAACAAACGTGTTTCTGTTTATTAATAAGGAGCAAAAAATTACAGACATGTAATTTTTTAGTCCAGAAATCATTAAGCCTTCTCTGAAAGCCTAGAGTGTTCTGAGTGTTCCCCAAGGGTGAAAACAATGAATGAAAGACTGGTGCATTCATACATATAATTTTCCAAATTTGTATGATAAAAAAGGCAGCTCTTTGTGGGCAGTTCTTTTGAGCATAACTGAAATGTGGTTATTTGTGTAATATCATTTCACCATTTTGTGGCATGCATGTGTTTTTGACACACAATCCAGTTTCTCATAATTTAAACATTTCTCTCCCGAGTCCAGGCTGAGGAATCACTTCCAATCTGACGGTTTCTTCTAGTCCTTTTCCTTCTATTTCTATTCTCCATCTTCTATTCTCTGCCACACGCACAGTTCCCAAAATGAAGGCATCGTGCCCCCCCATGCAGGCTCTACTCTCTCTACCACACACACATAGACACACACACACATACCCACACAACACACCCATGCTGTGCTGCTATCGGCCATTCCAGGCACGCATGCCTCAGCACAATGTAAATTATTCAGCCAGGGTTGCTGGAGGCAGCCGGCGAATCATAAATCGAGGCAGTCCTAGGCTGTTTTAGAGGGGCGACTATGGCTAAACGAAACTAAACATCTATACCAACTAAAGCAAGCCCAGTGCCACCTCATACGGAAAAGAGAAAGATCAAGAATAATAGCAGGCCAGGGTTTGATAGTGTTATGAAGGCCTTCAGCTGATGTATTTTGAGCCGCGGGGTACCCGCTCCGCTGTTGATGCGTATCGCTCCTGATGGGGCTTCAGAGATTAACCGACGCTTAATGAATACAAACCAACCCAAAGCTGTGCATTTAATTATATATCGCTGGCAGGCTGGGACAGGGCATGGCCTGTTTTACCTGAACCAGTGCCTCCCGACGGCTCAACTTGTGTGAAGTCAAGCTGTTCGCTAGTATTTTTCTGCCTGAAGTGCAAAAAGGAATTGAGTGAATCAATTCACTTCACGTTTGAGTGAGGGGTGTGCTGGCTGTCTCAGTGAAAGCTCAGGCTGGATAATAGCACACCTGTCCTGCTTCGAAACTGCTCTCAGGAACCTCCACAGAACATTCAGGAATGAAGATGCAAACTGGTGCTTCAGTCCCCTAACTGTTTGACCAAACTGAAAAGTCCCATGCTTATTGTTTAGGATCAATTCAAGACTACTGATCTTCATTTAATGAACACACAGTAAACCACACAGTGATTGCAGGTAGCAACAGAAATATGTTCTAATTTTATATGCTTTTTCCTCACTCATGGTGCGGGGAAAATTTTCCTCCATAGTTTCCTCCCCAAAATGAGTTATTGACAGTTCTAACCCATACTGGCTAGATTTCCCCTGCTAGTTGATGGGACCACCCCTGGCAGGGTCAAGGGTGAGATAGTCTTTCTCCAAGTTATCTGAACCACGACTGCATCTTTTTGAATTGATCTTTGGACACCTCAGCATGTCCAGGAGGAGAACACTGCCAAATGGATACTTCAGCAAACAGATGCCTGCACTAGCTGAATGAAGAGGGAGAGGGAGGGCCAGCTATGCTGTCTTGCACTCCTGAGCCATAGATGGCTGTGGTATCAACAAGTTATCACTTTAATCACTGTCTGTCCCTGAAAGCATCAACACTTAGATAGCTGCACCAAAAATCCAATTTGTGTGGCTAGACTGAATTCACATTAGTCCATAGTAATGATGTATGTAGTGTATTGAAACTTAGTGAATGAGTTGCACATAGTCATGTCATGTCAAGTTTATTTATTTCCCATTATTGTACACAAAGGTCATTCTGTGTGTTTTACAGGAATAGAATAAAATATCAAGCATAAAGATAGCAGCAAGTAAAAAAAAGAAAGAAAAGAATATGTAGAAAATCAATAAAGGAAGATTAAAAGTGTGATGGAATTCAGATACTTAAAAGAAGGCAGAGGGCAATAATGTGGTTTTCTAAAGCTACAGTTGGTGTTGAACACATATTGATGGTCAGTTGATTCCAGCAGTGGTCGGCATATGTTTGCCATTCCTTAAATACTAAAATATCAGAGCCACTGCGGCGTATTTTACAAGTAGTGTCGCACTTTACAGCACCTGGAACATGAACAAAACATGACACCAGATTGCCTAGTCAGCAGATAATGTTAGCTATATGGTCGAGAGCCTGTAGCATTAAAGCTGAAAACTTTAAGTTCAAGTCTTTACTGAAGCAGTTACTTTAAAACTATACAGTACATGCACACACAGTAAAAACAGCACATGCAGTAAAATAGCTACAAGTCCACGCTTAAGTTCTGTGATGTGCCAATAACACATTGTACTGATATCCCTACATGGTGAAAAAACCTGACTTCTAATCTGGCTGATTGCATGTACAGAAATCAGGTTTGTTATACTGTCTTTGTCTTAACTATCAGGGCTCAAAATTTAACTGTAAGTTACTTATCTATAGTATTAATATCCCAGCATCTGTGTATGTAGAATAGTGTGTTTTGTATATTTTTTGCAGTTTTTATTGGATTTTTTTTTTACTTTATAATTTATATTGTACTTGCATAACATAACCAATTTCCTCTGGGATCAATAAAATGTTCTGATTCTGATTCTGTTCTGAGAGTGCGATGCATGCTCTGTATCTGTCTTTGCATTAACTATAAGAAAATGATGGAGACTGCTAGCCACCCACATGCTAGAATTCAAAAACTATTTTTACATATGAACAGTCAAGCATCAGCCCACATTTTGCACACTCAAAGCTTTACCTCTGCTCTGCCTTTGACCTTGATGGATACAGACTAACGCAGGAATGATCATGGGTAATTAGAGCAGTGCTTTTATTTGAGATTAGAGGGGCTGTAATGTGACATTTGATCTACTGATATGTGTGTTGACGTCTGTGACATGGCACATCATCTGCGCTCCTTCTTAATGTGATGGTAATCATGAGAACCCAGAGGGAGCGAGAGAGACGGAGAGATGAAGACTCAGAGAGGCACGAAGAAGCAGGCACTGAGACTCTCTTGCAAGTGCTTTATTTAACCGTTATTTATGAAAAGCGTAAAAACAAGAAAAATAAAGAGGAATGGTCTGCTGGTTGTACCATAAATAACCTGCAATAAAGAAGTTGTGCATATTATTGAAGTTGATAAAATGCTAATTCAGCTCTTACAAGTGCTGTGAGTGTCTGGGTACAACCCTTCGGGGCTGCTTCCTGAGGGTTTTGCAAACTACTTGTTCTCCATGGCCCACTAAACCATTTGCCAAAATACATTTAGCCTGGTGTGCTAGACAGCCAACAGCCAAAACTGAACTATACACTAGTGAGCAGGTGCCCTCACCTTTAGAGAACTCGACTCATAAGTTCAAAGTAAAGAGTCAATCTGGGACAGTCATCAACAGCCCAAAAGCAAAGAATCAGGTTGTTTTCACACCTACCTTGTTTGTTATGAACCTCTTGACTTTTCAGTTTGGTCTGAAACATAATAATAGGTGTAAAAGATGCCTTTTACACCTATTATTGGTTTGGTTTGCTTTCAGGGTGAAAATAATTTTCTGCATGATCCGGACTTTAAGGTTCAAGGTTACTTTATTGTCGTTAGCAGCTGTGTACACATACATCGATAGATGAGACAACGTTTCTCCATGGACCACGGTGCAACATGAAGCAACATACAGCATTCAACACTCAACAGAATGCAGGTCACAACAGACAGTAGACAATACACAAACAAAAAATAGACAATAAGTGTAGACATTATGAAAACCTTCTGGAATTATGAATATTACAGCATAGGTATGATAACTGCACAGGAGGCAGTTAGCAGCATTTAACGACGTGCAAGAGATGACAGAACAGTACAATAAATAAACTATATAGAGGTGTAACAGTACAGTGAGTGGGATGTGAATCTTAAACAGTCTACCAGAATGAAAATATTGCACCATATAAACATTTGTACATGTGCATATGATGTTGCACGGGAAACATCGAGGACACTGACTAATGGTTAGGGCATTCACCCTGTGATCAAGAAGTCGTGGGTTCGATTCCCAAGACCACTAAGCACCTCTAAGGTATCTTGAGCAAGGTACCGTCCACACACTGCTCCCGGGTGCTGTGTTCCTGGCTGCCAGCTGCTTTACTTGGTGAATGGGTTAAATGCAGAGGAAGAATTTTGTGCTGTTCACATTGTGTGCTGTGGTGTGTTCATGTATGATATGTCACAACCCGGGGGTTCAAGCCAGAATGCGCTTAATGCTCCAAAAGGGCTAGCTGTGAGCCATCATTTGCTCTTTGCTGAAAGGTAAGAATGGGCTGTGCACTTTCAGCCATCCCAATATTACATGTTACACCACCTCTGTTTCCATGGGAATGATGCACCACTTCTCTGACTACGTTACATCCATTTTCATTTGTAAAATACATCAATTTCCATGGATAAACTTCATTGATTACCATGGTTATGCAACACTCATTTTCAGATATGTGCTACGCCCATTTGATGTGAGATGTGCTACACCCATAAGCAACACCGATTTACATTGTAACTCTGTACCTGTTTACATATACATTTACATTCATTATTTTACGACTCCCACATACTATGCCAATTTTCATTGTTACATTACACCAATGTACATGACAATGCTACACGCATTTCTCTAGTTACGCAACACCAATTTCCATTATTACACTTTGCACTAATTTACTCTTATTTTTTATTGATACAGCCATTTTTTCTTACACTACACCCATTGCCATGGATACCCTATGCCCATTTTAATATTGTACATTTTTTCAGGGTTTGGGCTAGGTCCCTTACTTCCAGTGAAGGGCAATCTTAATGCTTCAGCATACCAAGACATTTTGGACAACGCCATGCTTCCAACTTT
>JBBPCX010000035.1:956404-970378 GCA_037974365.1 Hydrocynus forskahlii | reverse complement strand
GCCATGCTTCCAACTTTGTGGACACAGTTTGGGGAAGGTCCATAAATACATGGTTGGTATCCAACACCTCCAGAATGAACTAGAATATCCTCATCAACATCAGTACATGACCTCATAAATGCTCTATGGAATGAATGGGCACAAATCCACACAGAAACAAACTGAAACAAACTGTTATAGCTGCAAAGCGGGGGCCAGCTCCATATTACAATCTATGTATTTTAATGCAATGTCATTAAAGTCCATGTTGGTGTAATGGTCAGGCATCCCAATACTTTTGTCCACATAGTGTATTTGCATAGTTACCCTAGGCCCATTTTCATTGTTACATTACACCAATTTGCATGATATGTCCATTTCCATGGTTATGAAATGGTTATCCCTTACTGAATTCCATGTTAGACTATATCTAATTGCAAGAAAAAGACTTTAAAAGGTGACATATTATAACAATGAAAACGAGTGTAGAAACTACACTAACTACACGAATGGGTTCATTGTAACCACCCATTTCCAGATTTGCAGTAGACTAATTTGCATCATTATGACATCACATCCGCTTCAAGCTCTAAATGGATGCATAGTCATTCTACAGTTGTTTCCATGGTAATGCTTTACTAATTTCCACACACAACCTAATCTACACTTTGCCTAAACCGACAACAATAACTAGACTGCATTTCCGCAGAGAAAATGCAAAGTGTGTTTGCTCAAATGCAGAACACAGCATTAGCATCTAGGTTAGCATTAGCATTAATGTTATTATTAACATTAGCATAGCATTCACATATCACTAGCATTAGTATAACATTAGCATTAGTATTAACATTGACATAGCATTAGCATAACATTAGCATAGCATTACCATTAGCATAGCATTACCATTAGCATTGCAATAGCCTTAACATAGCATTAGCATTAACATAAAGGCATTCATTTCAATGGGGTTAAAAATGAATGGAAGTGAATGGGGAAAAAAGGGATGAGCGAAAGACAAGGAAAAGACGAGTACAGATCATCACCGACCACGTTTGTGTGTCGGGGAAGTTGGCCTGACGTATCACAGTTTGGTGGGTTTCGGACAAAGCGTGTCCAAGCAGGACTATCTGAAAGTTCAGGGCACCAATACTTTTGCAAATCGTTTTCGCCTGCAAAACAGGAATCATGAACGAACGACAAGACATAGCAAAAAGCTGTGAACAAGCACGCTATTCCAGATCGGGTCCGACATTTCAGAGTTGGAACGGTGTCTCTATCACGAAAGCCCTGGGAGGACTACCGTGCCAAAAAAGGGGTGAACAGAAGGAGAAAGAGAAAGAAAAAGACTAGACTGCATTTCCGCTGAGAAAATGCAAAGTGTGCTTGCTCAAATGCAGAACACAGCATTAGCGTTAGCATTAACATCAGTCTTAGCGTTAGCATTAGCGTTAGCATAACATAAGTGTGTGTCCCAATACTTTTGTCAACATAGTTTTGTATGACAGCTCTGTCCCAATACTTTTGTCCACATTGTTCAGTTTAAACAGCTGTGTCTTTGGGGGCGTGGCCTGAGGTCTCATATGAAGTTTCATAAGGTTTGGTCACTGTATGGAGGTTGTAAGTTTCTTCTTCTGAAACTGCGTTCATTTCAATGGGGTTAAATTAAATGGAAGTGAATGAGGAAAAAAGGGATGAGCGAAAGAAAAGGAAACGACGAGTACAGGGAAGTTGGCCTGATGTAGCACATGAAATTTGGTGGGTTTCGGGCGAAGCATGTCCGAAAAAGTTCAGGGCACCAATACTTTTGCAAATCGTTTTCACCAGAAAAACGGGAATAACGAATGAACAACAAGACGCTGCAAAAAGCTGTGAACAAGCCCGTAATTACAGATCGGGCCCAACGTTTCAGAGGTGGAGCGGTGTCTCTATCTCAAAAGCCCTGGGAGGAGTAGGGGGCCAAAAAATGTGTGAAAGGAAGAAGAAGAATAAAGATAATAAAGATTAAACTTAAGAAGAACAATAGTGTGCTTTCACTAATAATAATAACGATAATAATAATAATAATAATAGTAAGAAGAAGAAGTATCTGAAATTCTCCTCATTATGTAGAAGGTGGTTATTTGAATATATCCAAACTCATCTCATCTGAAATATGGAATGTGTAGTTTGGAATTAAAAGAATATAATGCCTAATGTACCTTGTGCAAGTATGAAGTATTATATACTGTAAAATACTGTAAATATTATATACTGTAAATATGGCAATATTGAGGTGTTTTAATGTAATGCAAAGATAAATCACCATAAAAGAACCTAGTGATCTGGTCTGGATCATCTTTTATGCTGGTTGCATGACAAAAAATGAATGTTACATTTTTTCATAATCTGTTTTTTACTCATAACTGAATGAAATATTTTTTTGGGAGATTCGGGCACTGGGATATTTATCGATATTTTTATTTGCACATGCAAAATATTCACATAGAAACAAATGCAGCCTCCATTCTCCCTGCCAGCTCACTAAAATGTATGGATTTTTCAGTGGAGCTGATATGAAAAGTTTTTTCTTGCCAGCTTCACACAGAGAGATACAGAATAATGGAGAGAGAGAGAGAGAGAGAGAGAGAGAAATATGGAAGGAACAGTACTGAGAGAAAGCCAGCAAGCCTCAGACACAGATGCATGTGTGTACATGTGTTTGTATGTGAATTTGTGCACAATTTGTGTGTGTGTGTGTGTGTGTGTGTGTGTGTGTGTGTGTGTGTGTGTGTGACTGAGTGGATGGATGGATACACTCTGTGGGGCAGCCGGCATGTTTAGTGAGGCAGTTTGCTGTGTAATTACACACTGCAGGAGTCACCTTCCTCTGGCCCTCATACACACATCCCACACACACACACACACACACACACACACACACACACACATGCTTATGTACACTCTCGGCACAGATAAGAACAAAAACAGGCTTTGAGGGCAGAACTCATGCTCTACAAGCAGATGTTTCACACAACGCTGCTCTTTGTCTTCTCGGCTTCTGCTTGAATGCGATGGTGAACGGCTCTTATGGCCTTTAGAGCGTACCAAAAGCGTCTCTGAAGATCTGTGCACTCAAAGCAACGAGGCTCCAGAGCAGCTCTACACATGCAAAAAAAGAAAATAAAGAAGAGGAAAAACAGTGTTTCTGTCATTGGAGTGGCACTCGGCCTGGGCTGAACTCCGTCCCCCCTGCCAGCCATTTAGGCCTCGTCTGCAATCCGAAAAGAGAGGGCGTCATAAATAAATAAATGGAGTAGGAATGAAAATAAATAAGTGAAACAGACCATCGCAAAGTCAACTCAGAGATCGTTTTTCATTACGTTTCTTCGTTTATTTTTTATTTTTTTGGCATCTTTCATGTACTTGCCTGCCTTGCTTACCTTTTTCATTCCCGTTTTGATTACTTATTGATGACAGGTTTACTATATGATCTAAAGCTGAATTAAAAATAGTTATTATATACATTTTGTTAAGTAATTCAAAAGTAATGGCATAATTACACAATTAAGGCAGGACAACAGGTGAATAGGGCTTTAACACCTTGTAATGCAATTATTAATGATATACCAAATTTTTACAGATATTATTAATAAAAAGTACAGTGAAAAGACATCTAATGAACAATTCACACAACTAATACCATAACAACAATACCATCTATATATAGATAGATAGATAGATAGATATAGATATAGATAGATAGATAGATAGATGACATCAGAAACTTGATTACTGATATTTTTACTTTTATGTTTTGTAATTGTAGTTTTATTTTAAAAAAACCATACAAATGCAAATTAGACCTTATCTACTTAAATATGCATTTAAATACTCTAGTCTTAGAATGACATTAAAATGTATTTCACAGTGAAGACACGCTCCAATGAAAGGACTTTGCAGAACAGATGACCAAAATGTGTTTTATTGTTTAATCAGTTGGTCACTATTTTTATAGTGCCTTTTTCATTTTTAGTACAAAATCCAGATTTCAGCAGTGTGTTACAAAATCCTTCGATTAAAGTCCTTCAGAAAGTGGTCTGGAATGAAGGTGCAAAATCAGAGGAATGTGGATAAAAAATTATTTTAAGAAGTAAGGATTTAAGAATGGACCTCTGAGCTGCATCACCCTAATAGATTTCGATGAATGTGCACAGTTTGTGTGAAAGTTATACTCAGTTTAAAGGCATGTTTGGATATTTGATGTACATTTCACAGAAAATCAGCCTTGCAGTGATATTTGACTAATATTCTAAGCCTTCATTAAAGTTGATAAATTTAGGGAAATACAGTCAGACTGGAGTGTACTCGAATTAATGCTGAAATATTGACAGATCAAACATATTAATTTTTATGAGATTTGTTTTAGAATTACATACATAAAATATTATACATATTACATAATATGTTACGAAAAATATTACATATTGATATTTATGTTTATAGTTAAGGATCAGGAACACACTGGGTGGCTGGGTGTGATGTTTACACTCCTCACCACTAGGGGAGCTCTAAAGCTGTGATCCGATTTAATGGAAGCCGTCCTGTTTTGGCAGTATTTAAGGACTTCTAAGAGACTTAAGATTTCCAGGAGACGTTGTAAAGCGCTAGCTTTTACAGTGTGCTGTTTTTTTTTATTGCCATTTCTTGACTGCTGTGTTTCTGACCTACTTCATTTTTTGACTTTGCCTCTAGTCTGCCTTGCTTTTCATATTTTGTGGATTGCATGCCTGGTCTAACCTTCATGAATCTGTCTGCCCTTGTCCAACCTGGATCTGTTGTTGGAATTCAATTGTGGAACATCTTTTTTATACCTGTTTGCTGGATCATGACCCTGAACTGTTGGTTTCAAGAGTAAGTGCAAGTAGTTTTATGTGCTACTGAGTCCATTCTCTGCAACTCTTTACAGTGGAGCTATAGACACCCCTTTGGTCATAATTCCTTTTCTAGCAAAGTTACAAAAGTATTGTGTGATTTCTCCCACATCCACCCACCTTCACGAGATCTATACTGTGTGCAAAATATGACAGAATGTAGTTGTCAAGTTTTTATTTGTACCTGTATCGCCATGCCTTAGTTACATAGATATCTAGAGAACATGTGCCATCAATTTCTACATTTTGAAGGTTTGTCTTTACTTTATATCCTTTCTTTCGCTGTCAGTATATGATGAAGTAAAACTGATCTCTTTATCTTGTCAAAGAACAAGATGACAATACAAAGTTCACACCATTAACTATTAAATTCAAATCATAATAAATCATAATAAAATGCTTTTTCACTTATATACTTATATACACTTCCTTCCAACATGTTTCACCTCCGAGGTGGTCCACTAAGGCCCCTCTAAAATGAGGTAAAAGATTCCATAACTTGATAGCTTAATAAGCTTTATAGATCCAATGTAAAAAAAAAAAAAAAAGAAAGAAGAAAAATTAATCTGGCTGGCTCTTTAAACATGTAAGGGAACTAAAATCATAGAAGCCTTTCATAAATTTTGTAGAAATGTTAAATCATTTCAGCATTAAATGTTGTGCTATATGCATTTTTGTTGAACACATTTTTGCCCTGTATCCATATTTCAGTTGGATAAATATGCACTGAATATCCTGCCTAAGACTGCTCCCAGTGATCTTTGCATTTACCATAAGAAACTGTAACCAACTGTATCCCATCTGCTGCTATGCCAATTGTGTTAGCCATCCACTAGCATGATAAATTGTGCATGGCAACAGATGGGCTACAGTCTGTAATTGCACACCTACTTAGAGGACCTTAATGGTATGTGGAGCTAATAAAGTGGCCAATAAGAGGTGGAGGCAGACCCAGTTCACTCTGCTCCAGAATTTTTTTTACCTATAATCAAAGGGAAATAACGAATAATTAAACAATAATGTTCCTAACTTTAGCAATGACTTAGAGACTACATTTCCCATTATACACCAGTGTCTGAAATGTGCATGTTTTCTGTTTCCATAGTCGGCAGAATGTTCAGAGCTTCCGGACAATCTTGAAACAATTATCTGTGTTAACTCTCAAGCAGCCAGAGTGATGCTACCACTTAGCAATTAACCACTTGTATTAAACTTGTTTATAATGTTGTAGAATTGTTTTATAATGAACAATTATTTTTAATGTTTTCCATTCTGCAGTTCCAACAATTCACTAATTATCAGCTGCTATATCACCACTTGTTGCTATAGAAGCTGCAATTGTAACCTCTCATAAATATGTAAGCCACTTTTTCTTGTCTTCTTACTCACACACTTGTGATTTCAGGCACCTCTGCTCTTTAAACCTCAATAGCTGTGATAAGTGATACAGACTGTTGAAATGACATGGATGCCTAAACCTTAACAACATAATAAATGAAAATTCCTGTATTCTAATCATTCAGGCCAACCCTACACACAAACCCAATCACAAACTCAATGTAAAAAGACAATTCGGTGTTTTACACAAAAAACACATTTTTTATTTGCCCCACTGCTCCACACTTTGAAATTTCTAGTGAAACGATTTAGTGAAACAATCTAGTGAAACAATTTTTGAAAAACACCAAATCATCACATGCTTACCTCTGTCTATGCAGAGTTATTTGGACATCTCTATTAGACTTTCCATGTGTTTCTGACATCTGTGTGACATACTGTTATCTATGAAAGCAGACAAAAATATACAGACAAAAAGCAATTTCTACCAGAGATGGAGTTAGTGCTCCATCAGGGCCCTATCACATCACACAGAGATAAGTTTTATTGTATTTGAAATTGTGTTAGTTGTCTTTATTACATGAACATAGCTGTTGTCTAAAGTGAGCAGTGTAGAGGTGGGTCTTTAATCTCTGTCTGAAGACAGTGAGGCACTCAGCAGTTCTAAGTAGTTTGTTCCACCACTGAAAAGAAGTTTGTTCTGAAATTGTGAAAAGTCTTGAGGCAAGACTTTGAATTTGAGAAGAGGTGGGTCCAGTCAGGTTGTGCTTTATGCTTTGAAAGAACAAACTTTTTGGTTTTGTGGGCGAGTGTGAGAGTTTTAAATCTAATGCAAGCACCACAGGAAGCCAGTGAATGGTTAGCAGAAGTAGAGTGATGGGTGAGAATTTAGGTGTATTGAAGACCAGGTGTGCTGCTGCATTCTGAATCAACTGAAGACTAGTGGTCTTCAGAGGAAGACCAGCCAGGAGTTAGTTACAGTCCAGCCTTGAGATGATAAGTGACTGGTCAAGTATCTGGGTGGCATCACTTGGAGGAAAGGAGAGGATGAGTTGAGTGTTGTCAGCATAACAGGGGTAGCAAAACTCTGTGAAAATATAACATCAGCAAGAGAGTGAGTGTATACGGAAAAGGGAAGGGAGACTAAGCTCTGTGCCTTGGGGTGCACCAGTTGTATGTCTATGTGGGGTAGACATGGATCCTTTTCACGACACTTGGTAACTGCGACCCTCAAAGATGAACACAATCCATTGCCATGCAGAACCAGTGATTCTGAGTAGAGTGAGTAAAGCCAGGACAAGCCAGTGGTTCTTTGGAGAGTAAGGGAAGAAAAGATGTCAGTATGTAGCTGTTCACATCAGGGATGTAGAGTGTGGTCTTTTTTGGGACTGCTGTGACTTCAACTGATTTGAAGGCCACTGGAACATGGTCTGTTTCCATCGACCCATTTATTATGTGAGTGGTATGAGTGGGATGATCTGAGGATACGGTCAGAAGCATGGGTGATGGGATTGGATCAAGTGGTGGTGTGGTAGGGTTGCAGGATGTCAGGAACTGAAGAATATCATCCCTGGACAGTGGGGTAAAGCAGGTCAGTTTTGAGTGCAGGGAAGAGGAAGGATCATCTGATCGGGTCAAGTTTTTTTCCAAAGAAGGCAGCAAGTGCTGGAGGAGCAAGAGGTCTGAGAAGTGAAGAAAATGTGGCGAAGAGTTTGCAAGGTTTGGATGCAGATTCTTCTGGCTTGGCTTGGAATAAGAAATACTTCGCAGCAGATATCTCAGCAATGAATGTAGATAGAAGAGAACAAAATGAGAGATCAGAGTTAAGATGCGATTTCCTTCATCTTCTTTCCAGTGCTCTCAGTTCTCTTTGGTTGAATAGCCACAATCGAAGGACAGGAAGGATATGTTTCAGGCTGAGTCAAGGATAACAGCATGGTGGAGGAAATCACAGGTGGAGAGAAGGAGCGAGGATTGAGGCAAGATCTTGAAAAGATGGTGGTAGGGTGATGGTGATTGGAGTATGTCTGGACAGAAGATGTGAATAACAAAAGATGATGGCCAGAGAGACGGAAAGAGGATGCCAAAATGTTGAGTGCAGAGTGACTCCAGTGAAGATTAGGTCAAAGACATTACCCATGTCATAGGTTTGAAAAGACCTTTTGAGACAGAAAATCAAGGATGCTGCTGGTATGCAGCTTTTCATTTGGGAGGTTGAAGTCACCAAGGGCAGTCTGTAATTGTCTGAGCTGTGTGTGATGATTTGGACGGTGTGTGACTTGAGGAATATGTGATGGTTTTGGCCGTGTGCAATTATTAATGCAGTGTGTGATTTGAGCAGTGTGTGATGATTTGGACAGTCTGTAATGATTTGGGCAGGGTGTGAAGATTTTGGCAGTGTGTGATGGTTTGGACACCATGTTCTGACTTGGACCATTTGTGATAAGTAAAGCAGAATGTGATTAGTAAATCACTGTATGGTGATTTGAGCAGTGTGTGGTTCAGGCAGTGTGTGATGATAAAGGCAGTTGGCAATTATTTAAGCAGTGTCTGATTATTTGGGTAGCGTGTGATCTGAGGAGTGTGTGATGATTTGGGCATTGTGTGATGATGATGATTTGGGCAGTATGTAATTAAGTGGGCAGTGTGTGATTATTTGGACAGTCTACAATAATGTAGGCTGTATGTGATGTTTTAGACAGTGTGTGGATATTTTGGCAGTGTGTGATGATTTGGGAAGTGTGATGATTTGACCATGCACATCAGTAATAGCTTCTCGTTAGCTACTTCATAGCACTAAAGTTAATTCCGTTTATTTGACAAAATGCTTTCTTTAAATTTTTTTCCACATATTTCCGCTGCATCATATTTTTTCTGCCGTATCTCCCCACCCACCTCATGCGTGCATTTTGTATGCTATGTGCTTTTCCATTAAGAGGGGGTGGTGTTTGTTTTATCACAGCGATGCTCCTGACAGCCAATCCTGCATCAGCAGTAACGGAGCCCATAAATTTGCCAGCGTCTCAAGCGCACTCTGCTGCTGTTCCACGCTAAATGAGTCTGACCACCTGACCATACCCTTCCAGGCATTGCTTCCCTCTCTCGATACGCATCCGAGATCATGCCCAGTGCACCGCTGCCCCAGTCTGTCAGACAGGGCTTTTCAACACGCGGCACCATGTAAACACCTACATCGGTTGTGCGGTTTGTTGAGTGCTCAATTACACCAGTGCCCATATGTCTGCTTTCATGTAGCGCTTGATCCACACAACCATCGGTACATTCCAGCGCTCCAGATTGGGCCACAGCGTGGGGTAGAGGTTAGAGAAGTTGAACCTGCACACTTCCCTATCACACACACACACACACACACACATGTACAAACAAATACATATACATATGAAGACATAGTTCCATAGAATAGCTCTATACTTGATTGCTACATAATTATTGAATTCACATTCTATATCCACTTCCAAATCAAATGTGAATTCATTGCATGAATTTATTACTTGGAATCCTAGAATCTTTCCGTGGACTACAAATGAGTAATAATTCAACAAAATGTGAGGTATTTCAAGGCATGTACACCATGAGGGACCCAGTAGAGTTACATGAGAATGGAATATAAACAGTGGCATAGCCAAATAAATGGCTCATAAATATCTTGATTTGAATATTTATTCTCTAATTCCATTTTATATTTGTTTAGGAACTTCATTGTGCTGCGTTTCATATTTCAGTGGAATTAATTACCACGCACTAACTTCAGGGCCTGGTTAGTAGAGAAAATTACACAAACATTTATCGTTATAAATGACTTGCCCACCGGTATTTGATTAAATAAAAAAAAAACAATATACTGTAGCAGTTAGTGAGATGGAGAAGTTTGAGGCGTAGCCAGCCTGTTTCCAGTGAATGTTTCTCACTCATTCTCCTATCGATGCTTTAATGGCCAGAGACAATAGTGTCTGAGCTCTAATGAAAGAAACATGGCTTCTTTTTTATTTATTTTTCCCAGCAGGTCTGGTTTTCTTTTTGCAAATGCACCTCATTATTGCATTTTTTTCCCTCCCGTATCAAAAGGCGAATGGCAGCTCATAAACGTCAATGGAGTGATTATCTTGCATGAGCTGTGCAGAGTTTTCAATAAATCTGCCTCCAACAAAGCGAAGCTACACTGATATGTCGGGTGGGCATGCAGTGAGGACCTCCACCACCCTGAGGTGCATCTAGCAGCAGGCACGATTTGGGGTAGGTGCCAAAAATGCCAATTTTGACATCATAGTGGTTGTGATGTCACAGCCATGGATACATTTACATGACCGCCCATTCCTCCTAAAGCTGTTTAGCCATCCATTTGCACTGAAGTGATGCAGAGTGTTGTTCCTGCAGACAGCCTGCGGAGCTATTGGACTAGAAGATGCAATTAAATATGTAGATGGGTTGGCCTTTGTGACATCAAAAGAATGTTCACTTTAAAAGAGGCTGTTTTTGTGATTTTGATTTGAATGATGTGTGTGAATTATGTGTTCAGAACTTTAGCATTGTTTACTTATTGCATTAAACTATCTGTTGAAAAGAAATCAGGTTTTTGTGTTATGGACCTTTTAAAACTGTTACTGTAAACAGCACAAACTGGCATGTACAGGCAGCTTTGTCTCTGACAGCCGGAATCCCGTCTATATTGTACATTAAAGGCATATTCTTGCAAATAATGTCATTATGTTGAACAGAAGCTGAAAAGATTTATCTTGTTTTTAAACTCCTGAAGGGAAACGAATTGTTTTTCTCTCATCGACATCATAAATCCACACTGAAGTGGAGGCACTCATTGCAGGCCTTGTTTAAAATCTGTGAATCTGGTGCAGTTCATGTATTTATGTGTTTCTGTCAGGTATTGGGAAATAACGAGCTCGGTCTTCCTCTCGTTCAGGCTTGACACCTCGTAAAGATTTTCTAATGGACTGACTGTGTTGAGCTTCTCGGATCATTTCTAACACTACAGTTCAGGCATTGACTGCCTTTGTGCAGGCTGCTGTTGAATTGTTGGAGTCCTATTTTGACGACAAGAAAATCTGCTTATTTCTTCTCCTTGCTTCAAAGACACCAACAAACTCACTCCAACAAAATGAAAGGAAATGTTTGTTAACTCATCTGGCATTGGCTGACCTGCCTTAAGGCACTTTTCCACAGATTTACAGGAACCATGCTGTCCTTAAACTGTACTGCAACGGCACGAAACTTGCAGCATCCTTTGATCTTCCAGTGTCTCTCAGCTTGGTAACAGAGTTTCTGACTCAATTCATTCCACACAGTTTATGTCAGGTCATCATCCCAAAACCATGTCCATGGAGTTGAACCAGCAGAAAGTTTTTCTTGTTATTGTGGGCTTTTATTTTTTTGTAATCTTGTTTGAGCTGTTTTAAATGTTTTCTTGGCATACAAGACCTAACCCAGCTAACTTGTTAGTGATGTCCAGGTACACCTTTGAATTTCTGAGTGTTAATGATAAATTTGTCACTGAAAACTCCCACAACAGATCCAAACAGATAGTAAGGCTTGTACTTGGTCAACTTCTCAGTTGTTAGTTTATATCTTCATTGTTTGTTTTTTTGTGCAGACATTTAAAAGTCCATCTGTTGTCATGACGACATATTGACCAATCAAAAAGCAATGATACAGTCAGCTCGGCTGTCCCCAGCTTTTGGCCCTGCCATCAAGCAGCTCGGGTTCGGCTCCGGCTCAGGTTTGTTTATGATGGAAAAACATTTGTTTGCCGTACAGCAAGGTTCCTTCACCCAGGGGAAAAGTGCCATTATCCTCCCTCACAACTGTTGCTAGATTAGACTTGCATAACTACAGGCCTATTCAACATGGAGAACACAATGTTTTTGCTTGTCTGTTTTTTAACATTTATTGTCTAAAATTATAGTTTGTCATATGAAATGAAACACATTCTGTAATGCACACAAAATGTCAAAAAGTCAGAAAGGGTTTTACATATTTTACTTATGCGAAGTGTGGCCACCCTTGGTCAAATGATGTTTGCTGATTTTCTAAGTGTAAATAAGTAAACATCCGCTAGAGAGAACATACAAATTAAAGCACACTTATTGTTAATTTGCTACATTTAATATAAATTGAAAATAAAAAAGCACATTTTGTTTTACGTCTTATTTGTTCTAATACAATACAATCTCAAATTTGCAAATGAACTTACAGATAGGGATAAATGAAATGTATATAGCATTTTGTATAACCATATTATTTCCTTCTAAGAGATAAAGAGAGAAAAGGATCTTGTTAAAATTAATTGTTTCTATTTTTGCTCCTTGAGCCCACACAAACATTGTAAATTGAACTCAAGGAGCAGAAATTAAGCAAGAAATGTGCAGAATTTGTTATATATGTCTCTGTATTAGTTTTTCAGAGCCTTTGCATGCAACATGAACAGTGAACAGGTGCAGCTACAGGACGACCTCGATGAACTTTGCACTGTTATGAGAGGTATAAAGAACATGTCTGGAAATCCCTCAGAGCATCTTACAAGCTGATGTAAGATACTGCCTTAACACGATACCCGTGTCTGTGCTAGCAGTGTGACCTTTCACTCACATTCAGAATAAATATCACATTAAATGAATACACAGTCTGAGCTGTGTTTGGTTCTGAAGCCAGTGTTCTCTAAAGCTTGTCCAACCTCAGAACAGTAGCTATGAAAGAACAAATGTGAGCAGATCAAAGAGAGGTCAATTAACCCTTTCAGACCCCGTGTCCATTCCAATGGACATCTTTTTTGTCTGCCGCTATTCTCCTATGCATTTGTAGGTGGAGCACGGATAGGTCAGCCGTTCTGCTGCTGTCAGCAGGACAGTCTCTGGAAGCAGGCCTATCTCCCACCACTGGAGGGTCATTAGTATGTAAGTGAGGGATGCAAGTTGGTGTGTCCTCAAATGAGAGCAAGGAGGGGTCATGCTTCATTTTTTGGGGGGAAATGTGCTGAGGTTTGGCAAAACGAGTGGACATCATTAATATTATCGCTGCACACTCAGAATATGGACAGTCCTTGCATTTGAGCCTTTGTGCTTCTTGTGAACTGTTAGAGAATTTTATCTAATAATGTCCAACATAAAGCTTGACACTATAAGTTCATCTATGACATGTGAAATATCATGCATAACACCCTAATAATATAAAGTTACAGCATCTAGTAAACCTGCCCCCTTTCCAGGTTCCACAGGGGGAGACTAGAGACCAGCTGTCTCACTGTGCGGTTTGGGAATTGCATCATTGCAGATGACAGGACCCTACAGTGAACAGCTGAGAAGATCATCAGGGTCTCTTTACTCACCATCGACACCTCCTAGGCTACCAGTATTATGGATGGCCTCTCCTACCCCTCAAAAAAAAGACCCGTCTGCCATCTAGAAAAAGGGTATAAGAGCATGACCAGATTCTGCAACAGCTTCGTCAGATTATTGAATGCACCACTCCCTTCCAGCCTCCACCTGGACTCATCTACACTCTTTCCAACACCCATCCAGGAGTTCCTTTATTAATGTGCTGCTTTACCGCACATAAATATATTCAGTGCTTATCCTTACATTATTTTATTGTCCAATTTAATTAGCATCCTGTGTGTGTATATGGGTATCCCTGGTCCAAGTGTAAATGAGTACATATCCTCTATAGTCATCTTTTGCCTTCGGCTGCTCCCGATCACCACAGCGGATCAACTATCTCC
>JBBPCX010000035.1:942421-956304 GCA_037974365.1 Hydrocynus forskahlii | reverse complement strand
CCCCCCCGCCCCCCCGTCTTTTTCTTAGTTTAATAGCGCGCGGGCGTGCGTGCGCGTGTGTCCGCGCGCGTATGCGTGCTTGTGGGTGGATGGCTGTCTGAGCGCACGCGCACGCACACGATGAAGACCTCAACATCTTTTAAACGCCACGTTTTATCCTTGTTCAGCTCTCAACGTGTTTCTCACTATCGTTTTGGAGCAACAGGGCGTGAGGAAGGGGTTTGGGGGGATGGGGGGTGGTGAGGGGGAGAACAGGTCCACAGGGTCAGCGCGGGGGTCGTTCGAAGCTGCCGCATAATCCGTTTGAAAACCCTCCTGTGATTTACTGCGCATTAACGTGCCACAAATTCAATAAGTCGGTTTTATTAATATTTCCCATAATTAAATAGACCCACCCTTAGCCAGATCTATTATCTGATAATGCATTGGAGTTCGCCTGCATGATTACGGATGCTCCTGCAGTGGTCTTGGCCATGCCTGTGTCATAAAAATGCCCTGAAAGACAGATATTTCTAGCCAATGATAAAGTGTGCGGAAGAGGAGTGCATCCCATTTGTGTGCATGGAGCGTTGGGGGGGATAACCAGGTACCCAAAGTAGTGAGGTAGTTCAAAGTTACTTTATTGTCATCAGCAGATGTGTACATATAGCGTGAAAAGACGTTTCTCCATGTGCAACATATAGCAACACTCAACAAAGTGCCTGTTGTGACAGAAACAATGCAAACACCACAATAATGTAACAGTACACAGTAATGTAACAGTAATGTCATCTAACAGTGTAGTGTGAATGGTATGTAAACCTTCAAGAGTGACCAGTCTTGCACCTTAAGTATGATATAGCACAGGAGGTTAGCAGAATTGAACAAAGTGCAAGGAATGACAGAAACAGTACAATAAAAAGTTAGTGGGGTAAGTGCTGGGGTGGGTGGGCGTGTGTGTGCATGGGACACATGGATCTGTGTTGGACCACTTATATTGATATTAATTTAAATTGACATCTATGACTCAGAAAAGTCTTGTTTCTCAACCTCATACCTCACCAGTTAGCTTCCATCTGTAGACAGCCCTGACGTTTATTCATCTCCGTCTTATTCATAATGCAGCTCATCCATGGTAACCAGATCCTTCACCCTCTGAGACGTGACATATTCATTATTTATAACAGTATTTACATTTATTCTTAAGTGCAGCACATTTGCCGTTGCACATTAATCACACTGCATCGCTACACATCATCCAACGAGATACAAGACAAAAACAAATCTGAGTGAACACAAAATGCATTTTTTTCAAAAGATCATTTCATTTATTGAAGGACAACACCAGTTGGCCCTGTGTGAAAAATGTATTAGTTACACAATTTCTAATCCTAATTATTTAATAATTAGAATCAATTTGACTAGACACACCCAGGATCGATTACTGACAGGCCTGTTGTGCAGTAGACTAAAAGGTCTGAACAAGCAGTGTGCTATGCTGCGATACAAGGAAATTCTGGAAGAGACATTTAAGGAATTGGAATATATCAGTATGGAAAGGGTTACAATACTGTGGCTCTGGTACTGTCATGTTGCACAGTAAGAGTCGTTGTGTCCAAACGCACTAAACCACGAAACAATGGTTCTGAGTGGAACAGCCTTAACAGCTCACAAAAGAACATGTAAAGAACTGCTAAGGCCCTCACTGATATGGTATAAAACAGTGCCACTCACGAGGAATATGGAGGATGATAAGTTCTAAGTAGAACTTTTTGGAAGGCAGGGGTCCTGTAATATCTGGTGTACATTTTACACAGCATTTGTCAGAGCAACAGTCAAACAAGGTGGTGGTAGTTTCGTCTGGGGGTTTGCTCGCGTGCAAAGTCTCGGTTGTTGCCAGGGGGTGGTTGCGCGCGTAAATTATTCAGAAATTCAGCAGAAGTTGAGATTGTCTGGACTGTCCAAACATTCAGCACGAGCAAGAGATTCTTTGGTTATCAGTCCATGATGTGAAGTTCATGTGCAATTACAGAAGAGTGCATCCACTTCTGAGTGACTCAAAAGTAATTAAGGTTTTGGAGTGGACAAGTCAAAGTAAAGTGGCAGGACGTTGAATGAGTAGTTCATGCTTGAAAATGTGGCTAAATTTAAGCAATTCTGAAAAGATGAATAAGGTTTAATTCATGCGCAGTGATTGCTAAAAGGGCCACAGTCAGTTATCAAGTTAGATGGACAATGACCTTGTCTCATGGGTCTGGCAAAAAAGTTTACCTTCAATTAAAGAAACAGAAGGTAAACTGTTTGCTCATGTTCTCTGTCTTTCATTACATTTCATATGATGATCTGAAACTATTTAGTGTGAAATCAGAAGAGAGAAATACTTTTCCACAGGTAGTCTTATGTAATCTTATGGGTGGTGTGACATGAAAGCATCAAGCTATTTGTAAACAAGCAAATTGCATTAAAACCTTTTTTTTAGTGCTTTGAAAACTATTTTTGTGTGGAGAACATTATTTTACATTATTTTTCACTGGGACCCATAAGATCTTGGTTATGCGACTGAACCAGAAGTCTATACAATAACATTAACAACTACAGGGGTTTGGAATGTTTCTGGCCCATTCTCAATGAGCAAAGAGGAAATGTGCCATTAAAGAGTTGCCGTTCATAGTTGAACCACAGCCCTGTGAGGCAAATACATCATAAACAAGGGCAAATTTTGCTTATTTCCCATAATGACTGTTTGCACTGATTTTCCACCACTCAGTTTTCCCTGTCATTAGATTACATAGTGGCATACATTCACTAATCATTAGTTTGAAATCTGCACACACTGTGAATGCCATAGCATTCAGTGATATGAGTAACAGGGAGCCACGGATGGAAATACTGAATGTGAAAGTATATTGCAGATGTGTGATTTTTTATTTTGTTTCATAGGGGGCAGTATATGCATCAGTATTTTCCCTCAAAGACAGATTTTCAGTGCTGCTCTGATTGCTTGATATGGTTTAGACAGCCACAGTGGTTGTACCATTATATACACATTACTGCCTGTTGGTGTATGAAGATTTATAACTGGCACACAATGCACTTACAGTATATTTGCCCTCCATGCCAGTTATAAATCTTCATACACCAACATGAAATGGTGCAATGTCACCGCGATGTGGTGTTCCATCACTTGACAGTGTCATCATTTTGGACCTACCCACATATTCTATTATATGACATAATGGACAGATAACATTGGAGACCCTGCATAAATGGTTATTCCTAGATAATAACGTCTAGCTCTGTGTAATTAAATTGACCAAGAACAGGAGCCGACCTTTGAGTCATTTATATCTCGATGAAGCAGATAAAGATCTATTGCCAGTCATAAAAAATCAATTTCAACCTAACTATGGTGGTGTGAGGCTTAGGCCACAATCCACACACAAACATGTAGACTTTGGGATTAGAAAGCCATATTTTGCTATGGTTTAATTGCTCAGACCAAACCTTAACTCATATGCGAACATGACCTGTAGTCCTCCTCCGTGTATCAAAGCACAGAGTGGCAGCATGGCAACTGAAGGGGAAGGCAAATGTAACTGATTCGGTTGGCTGACACTCATTTAGATTGTAATTGTGGTCTAATAGGATGGCTCCGGCGTGTCTCGAAGGACGGCTCCCTTCATGCTGCAGTGGGCTCATGTCCAGCTGTATTGTATGACTGGCTTGCTCTGATAGCATGTTTGCCATTGCCAGGGATGAAAAATGAATACAACAAACCATGACAGGATTGATTCAAGCAATCACCATTGTTAATTGAGTCCCGTGTGGCACCCAAATGAGTGTAATGCTTCAAGGGCCGGGCAATGTTATAGATTCACTTTATAACACTGGCTAATCGCTGCTTTGGAATTAACATATCGTTGTTTTAGAGGGAGTTGAAGACTTAATTTTTCCTTTTTTTTCTTACTTTATTTCAGGCTCTGCCATGCGACGGCGATGGTTTGTGGTGCCACTGCTGGTGCAGGCATGGCTCTCTGTAAATTTCTGCTATGGGGAAAAGCCTTGCCCGCGGAGCTGTCGTTGTGATGGCAAGATCGTGTACTGTGAGTCCAGCGCATTTCGCGATGTGCCCAAAAACCTCTCCGGTGGGTGTCAGGGCCTGTCCCTGCGCTACAACAGCCTGGCCAGCTTACGTGCCGGCCAGTTTGTTGGCCTCAACCAACTCATTTGGCTCTACCTGGACCACAACTACATTGCAAATGTGGACGCTCGGGCCTTTCAAGGAATAAGGAGGCTTAAAGAGCTGATCCTCAGCTCAAACAAGATCACGCTCCTGCATAATACAACCTTCCATCCGGTACCAAATCTGAGGAACCTGGACCTGTCCTACAACAAACTTCAAGCTCTACAGCCAGGCCAGTTCCAAGGCCTGCGCAAACTTCTCAGCTTGCACATGCGTTCCAACTCCTTAAAGAACCTGCCATCTCGCCTTTTCCAGGACTGCCGCAATCTTGAATTTCTCGACCTTGGGTATAACCGTCTGCGCAGCATCACACGTAATGCGATGTCAGGGCTGCTGAAGCTGACCGAGCTGCATCTTGAGCATAACCAGTTCTCCAAGATAAACTTTTCCAACTTCCCCAGGCTTTATAACCTGCGTGCCCTATACTTGCAGTGGAACCGCATCCGCACCATGAGTGAGGGCCTCACATGGACCTGGACATCTCTTCAGAAGTTGGACCTTTCAGGAAATGACCTACAGGAGGTCGAACCAGAGGTATATCAGTGTATGCCAAACTTGCAGACACTTAACTTGGATTCCAACAAACTGGTCAATGTCTCTCAGGAGGCGGTGTCCGCATGGACATCCCTAACCATGATCAGTCTGGCTGGAAACATGTGGGACTGTGGGCCTGCCATCTGCCCCCTGGTGAACTGGCTGATAAACTTCCGTGGAAACAAGGAGACTCCCATGATTTGTGCCTTGCCCAAGGAAGTTCAAGGTGAGAAGGTCATGGATGCTGTGGAGGCGAGTGGAGTGTGCAGGATGGCTCTTGTTACACCCTCAGTCACTAGTTCTCCATATACCCTTTCTGGTACCCCTGCTCTGAATGCGGCCCCTCCGTTTGTCCCCACACTTCAGTCTGGTGGCAGCAGAAAGGGCCAGGGCACATCCTTGCAACATCCCACTCCTTCAAGGCCACCTCAGTCTGATGTTTCACCACCTGAGCAAGACTTCGAGCCAGTGTCCTTCCATAAGATTGTGGCAGGGAGTGTTGCCCTGTTTTTGTCGGTTGCAATGATCCTCCTGGTGATTTATGTGTCGTGGAAGCGCTATCCAAGCAGCGTCAAGCAGCTGCAGGAAAACTCGTCATCTGCCCGCAAACGTCGGAAAAAGTCTAGGGAGACTGAACGCACTCTCAGCACCCCCTTGCAGGAGTACTATGTGGACTACAAACCATCAAGCTCTGAGGCCACAGATGTTTTGGTCAATGGAACGGGGCCATGCACCTACACCATCTCCGGTTCCAGAGAATGTGAGGTATGACTCTACTTTTCTTCTACTCTTCAGTAGAAAATAAGCAACAAAGAGGTTAGAGTAAATTGCTTGGAGAAAAATGGTACTGTACTTCTGTCTTTGCCTTGTTTGTCAATTCCATGTTGTTGAATAGATGAATTTGTAAACGTGGGATGTAGCACTTTTAAGTTTCCTTGGCTCAGGCGGCGACCTCTGGCAAAATGTGTGCATTTGCTCCACTTAGCTCGGTTCTTTTGAACAAGAAATACGTATTTGCAAGAAATATGGGCTGTCACACATACAAATATGATCATATGTTCTGTGTTCTCTATATGCACAGTTGTATAAATGAGTCCTGAAATCATTGGTGCAAAAATAACACATTGCAATTTTTTTCCCCAAAAAAACCCAACTGTAGTCATTTTCCTGGCAGTGCAGTGCTTCCAGTATGTTAGATAGATTCCACTGATAACAGAAAACCACACTTGCCAAGAAATCCAGTGTATTGGAGTTGACATTTTGGACAGCAGAGTGCTATAGCAATCCTGTTTGCTTCAACAATGCCAAATAAAGGATGAAGACAGCACTTTATTCACAATGCTTATATTTATAAGGAATTAAAGTTAATGGTAATAGGTAGCATTCGACTAAATGAATTAGCAGATCCCTGCTAGCTTTTGTTCTGTGTTTGCTGCAGTGGTGTTTTGTAGGGAGGCATTCCTTCAGGATGCTGTAAAAGAACCAGGGTTACCTTACACTTAGTGACATGACAAATTAAAGCATGTTAATAATTTATCTGTCTGAGAACATTAACGTACTCCTCAGCAGAAGCAAGATTATGCATGTATGTTATTAACTGCTGTAAAAATAACTCATATACACATTTTAGCTTGGAGCTAAGAACATGCCTGTGCATCAACTACTGCCATACCTTAAGGTGGATCCTTGTGTTGGTTGACAATTAGGCATGCAGGAGGACTTCAAAGACTTACCGTTACAGGGAGAACATCTCTCTTAGCCCTCTAATCCTGTCTGCAGTACAGCACTGTTGGGTCTTCCTGCCCGTTTGATCCATGCTTAATGAGGGTGTTAGATTGTCAATGTAGTGATCACATTATCTGCAAAGCAAGAAAGGGCTGTTCTTTCCTCTCTTTTTTTTCTCCCTAAGCAGGGAGATTGTCAATGGCACCCCCTGCCCTCTCCCAATGGCTCCTTTTAGCTCTTGCTCATTGTTTCACCCTAAAACACCTAAAGTCCTTACAAATCCTGATCCTGGATTTTTTTCCCTCGTCTTTCTTTGGATAAATGAGCATCCGATTTTTAAATTCTACACTCTGTGATATCGATCAGAAATAAATCTGGTTAAAGGGGAATTTGGCTCTAAAACTAGAGCTGAATGTGCTATTGTGATGGTATGCCGTGTTTGGTAATGCAGCACTGTATCCTTCAGCCTCATCAGTTAGAATGTATTAATCAGTGTTCGCTGACTTCAGTGCCCAGCATGCATCATGCAAATGCATTGTCCAACCTTTGGGGATGCCTGTGGTGTCAACTAATCCTGATTGCTAGTCTAGCCACTGATCTACAGGCCACTGAATGTAACCAAGCAAGCATTAGTGTAACCCCAACCTCAGCTGTCAAACTAAATTTAGCAGCATTTAACGTTTAACCCTCTCTGCCAAAGACGAGCACCCAAACTAAGGTAAGGTGTATAAATAGTGACCATTTAGCTCATTGTTCTTTTCATCTCAAAAAGACATTTCTGTCTTTTGATGAATATAGTTATTTTAAATTATAGTGGCAATTTCAAAACAGTGACCACAGTTACAAAGCTGCACTAAGATATCCAGGCAGCCCCTGATCCACTCAGTGTCGCTGGTTATGTTCATGGTGGCGAAACATTTTGGAATTCATGTGTTCCTGAGTCTGCAGAAGGCCATGACTCCTCTCTCTTGGGCCCTAAAAGCCTGTCAGTTCCTGGCACGCACTGGTGGCATTAGCTGCAACCAGTGCCTCTGGCAGTGCCATGGGAGTCGGGCAGCAGTGGTGAGAAAAACACGGAGAGAAAGGCTGAGACATGACGGACATGATGACAGACAGGCAAACAGGTGAGAGAAATGGACTTGGCAGACAGAGGAAGCCGGTCAAGGCGGTGGAGAACATACAGGCATACAGAATGTCGTCTAGACAGCAGAGGCTGACCTTTCCTCACACACTCCTGTCCGGTCTGATTCGCTGAGATTGGAGGGTTTCTTTTTTCTTCTTCTCTTTTAAACATATCAGAAGTGTACTTTAGACTCCTGCAGATTGGCGTGTTTTGCTTTGTGACTGATTCATCTAGTCAAAGCATAACTCAACAAAGGATAAGAGATGGTGTGGAAACTCATTTATCAGTTCCCATTCTGTTCTCATGTCTTGTATTTGATATGTTCCAAGAAACATCTCAGTGTTACAAAATGGCATCAAAGGTTCTGTCCTGTGCTTATGGGCTGGTTGCACCTGTCTAGCATACTGGATCCACATCTAAGCTCATAAAATGGACCAGATTTCATCTGGACAAGTCCAGGAGACTAGATTGGTAGCCACACCAAAGTTAAGGTTTTATCATGGATTCTATCAATTGCTCTGACAAGTCCAATATACTACATCAGTATCTACCCCAAAGATAAGTTTCTAAAATGGATCACAAATTGCCCATAGAAGTCCAATATACTGGACCAGTTTCCAAACCAAAACTAAGCTTTTACAATGGATGGGTCATCGCCCTGACAAATCCAGGACACTAGATCAGTATTCACACCAAAAGCTAAGCAAATAAAATGGATCAGATATTGCCTAGACAAGTCCAGCACACATTATACACTATTCGCTAGTCAGGACAATTATAAAAACATGTCCATGCAATAGTGAACAACTCAGAAACAAAGGGAGGAACTGACATCAAACATTTGTCCCAAATGAGATATACTTCACTTATTCTGCACTTTCACGACCTGTTGGACCTACTGGTCCATATTGGACACCACTGGTCAAGTGACATGTTTTATTGTAACATGAAAAGGGGCATTCAGCTGACATTCTTATCCAGATCCACATGTCCACTACAGAGTGCACACTTTTGCACATTTTAATGCACAGCTACTCTTTCCTGAATGTCACAAATTTGGAGATAAATCCTAAAATGGCACCTGTGCAAAACTATGGTACTTCATATGTAACCATTTTGTGTTAAATAAAGATAAATGCTCTAAACTTTGCAGAAAAAAAGGGTTATAATTCAGTTTGTTCTCTTCTGAGGATGACAAATCTTCAATAGAACACGTAGTTTGATAGGGACCTCGAAACTTTTGAACAAGACTATATCCAGGGCTGGGCAAATTATATGGAACTGGAGTATTAATTGGGTTGTTGGTATTAGTTTTTATATTTAGCATTTAGACATGGTTGACATTTCACACCCCACCAGACTTTGAGAACACTATTGTGGATCCCTGTAAAGGGGCTTATTTATCATCAAGTCAGGAAAAAAGGCAATTGCAAGTTGATTTTTTTTGAAAGGTGAATGTCACTTCTTTAACATAAACACACAAAAAGAGATCAAACAGGCCAGGACTGAGGTGAAAAGAGGTCTCTAGGGATGAGTGGGTCCCAATATCAATGCCTACTTCAACCCAGGAAAAAACTTCATTTATCAGGTGATTAGTTGTATCAATGAAAACTCTAAAATGTGCAGAGTTGATGGGTTTCAGTTTTGGGAGCAATTCCTGTAGAGAGCACACTGCAATGGTAAAAACACATATCAGCAAACAAATCAACAGGAATTTGAATTCCTAGACATTATATATTAAAACCAAGAATGAACTGACTACAACAATGATGTTTAAGATTGTTAATTGAAAAATTTGAGATCCCCAGCTAATTTTTGCTAAGACAGAAGCACGCTATTTAAGGAAATTAAAAGGGCAACAAGAAGAACAAAAATCAATATTCTATATTGTTAATTGTAGAGCTATGAGCATTTAAAGCCTGTAAAATGCAGTTTGCCCAGCCTTACCTCTATTCTGTTATCAACAGGCTTTTCACATGAGCATACATTTTTATGCTCATCCAGTAGGTAGAGCCCTGCATCACATGCTACAACAAAATGCACTCAGGCACTTGTGTCCTCACTTTAGAAGTTTCCATTCTGCTTTTGTGCATTTATAAACTGATGCGTTCTTATAGGATTAAGTGTTGTGTGGTACAAAATGCTTTCTGTAGAAAAAAAGTCTTTCTGTAGAAAAAAATAATTGTTCACAGAGGAGGTGAATAGAAACAGACTTTGTTTTCTCTAAAACCTCCCTCATGGAAAATTACAACATGAAATGGTTGTAAATGTGCTGCCTGATGCCTGTAAAGCTGTTTTACCAAAGTTTTGAGAAGATCTAAAGCCAATTGTTTATATCCATCCATGTTGGAAAGGTACATGCAGAGATGAAATAACATTCAAAGAAAAAAAAAACATTTTACTTTTGAAATTGCATATAGAATACAGAGAAGTAGTTTAGATGGTTTGGGATAGTAAATAACTTGGCCATTATTGCGTTTTAGACATCTGCGCTCTCATTACTATGACAGTTCTAAAGAAAGCGGTAAACCTCGCAAGAATGGAGCATCCTACACAAAACCACTTTGAATTAATGTACAATTGAATTTTACAGAATTCCCATTCAAGATTTATTCTGGATCACAGGCTGTAGGATATAATGGAGAGGAATTGAGGAGGCATCAATAAGAGTACCAGTTTGCTGCTATAGGAAACATAACCGCAGTCTCAGGATATTGATGGTATCGGCCAATATTCTGAGATCAGAAATCAGAATCATTAGACAGGAGAGAAAATTCCTCCTACCAGAAAATAAACGCGAACATTTCGTCTTCTCATCACAATGAATGAAAGCCAGCATGTCAACAGCTTCAATTAATTGCTTGCCACATTAGCACAGTAGCACAGGAGTCCTCCTCAAAGATGGGAGCGAGATGACATTAGTCTTGCAGAGCCCACTCTTTCATTACAAGCGGGCCGCGAGCAGAGAGTGACCCTCCCCTTCATGTTCTGGTGATATTTCCAGTTGTCTGTAATTGTGAATTGTTTACTTCGCTCTCTCCCCTCCATCTCCCTCGCCGCTGCGTCAGACATAATGTGGTTTGGCTGCTCTCCCGTGCAGCAAAGCTCACGTCACCCCCCACCACCACCACCACCTCCCACCACCCCCCCATGATTGATGAGTTCTATTCTCTCTTGAGCAATTTGGTATTCGGCACACACACCTGACTTACAGGGGCTTTTCACATCACGCTAACGAGCGAGATTCAAACATACAGTTTGGATTGGTTTTGTCTCAGAAAACCCATGTTCTCCTGATGCCTTTCTACATCTTCCCACCGCCTGATCACGAGTGACAAGAAACTGCGGATAAAAAGTGTTTAGAGAAGGTGAGAGAGAGCGAGAGAGAAAGAGAAAGAGAGAGCGCTTCCACTGCCCTAACCTTGAGTGGGGGCTCCTGGTGAAACTGACATGTACTATTTGAACATGCTTTTGTTGTAAAATGTAATGCCTCTATACAATGCCTCCTCTGACTTTTTGAATGGTGAAGTGAAAAAAAGGCTCTTACTGACAGAACTGACGATGGCCGTGGTCAGGATTTATTGCCGGCGAGGTTCTTTTGAGACCTGTGTTCTATTGTTATTTAACCGCCACCGTAACATGCACAACTTCATCTTTGGAGCAGTCTGAGCTGTCACATCTCAATCCAGATGCTTTACACTAGCATCATCTATACTAGAGACGTTTTTGTTGATGTTAACGGGTATAAGCAGTGCCTACCAAGCCGTGAGGGGCCCCATGAGTGTGTCATGTTTTGTTAACACTTTATTTTAAGCAACACATTTGGAGTGAGGTAATTTAAAGTCTTGTTCTTTCTTCAGTAAAGATACTTCTAAATGGTCTGTCTGCTCCACATTAGGCCTCATTCATCATGACCTGTGTAATTAGAGGTCCATGATGTGAGGATATTTGTGAGTTCCTTATTGGTTGTAAAACATACAATAAACAAATAAAATTTTGACCTTGCCAATAATTGAGCACTAATTATCACTTATGTTTACCATGTGCTTGTGTATAATTGGTAGTAATTAATACCTATATATTCTAAATAGTAACATATGTTGTTTAGTTTTAGGTGCTACAGTTCAATAAGTTGCTAATTTCTCAAAGTGTGTTCCATATTCTAGAGTGGAGTCATCAATAGTCCCTTTCCATTTATTATGTAATCACCTGAGCACAATTATTCCAGTATTTTTCACAAAAATATAGTGTCAAAATATAAAACTGGCCCAGAGGAACCTTCCATGCCTTCAAAGATTTCGGAGAAGGCCTAACAATCTCTAAAAAAAATCAATACATTTTTCAATCTTGGTTAATTTTTATTCAGTTCAATCATGTATTTAAACCACAGTACAACTCTTATTACACTATTAAGTTTTGGTTGGAAACAGTAGGGTTAACTTCTTGAAATGCCCAATAGAAAACTGCCTTATCAGGACTCTTTAGTCAGGAGTATCTTGTTAAATATAGCCAAGCTGTCCAGATGGTTAAGCTTTCAAATACTACATCTAATTCCTAATATGTCAGATAAATCAGGGATAATGGTTCTTGTTGATTTCCAATGAACCAATTTTATGAGGAAAAGCAACACTCTTCTGGAAGTTCCAGATACATCAGTGGTGACTGTGAATATGAGTGGCAGTCTGAACAATTAATTGAGCTTCAGATAAAACATGGAACATCTTTCACAACTATCAGATGTATGTGTTTAGTCCAAAATGGCTAATAAATGTGCATGTCTATTGGCTTGGGGCTAAAATACTACTTGGACTATTGACTGAGACCCATCTTTTAACATGGTAACCAGGTTCAGAGGGTAGATTTATGTCTGTTATTTTGTCAGGGGAGTTGCTAATGCTAACATACGTTCAAGAACTTTGATTCTCAAAAAGCTTTGATGCCAGCTTTGCATAATTGACTACTCATGATTCTGTGTCTCTGTAGACATTTGTTTGTGTACACACACACACACACACACACACACACACAGCAGTGCAATACAGCATTTCATGTTAGTATAATGTGGCGTCAGATTCAAAGTGAAGGTAGCCAGAGATCAAGACAGCCAATCAGACAATTTGTCCACTTCAGGTTTAAACTGTAATAGTTACATGACATTTAAAGAAATTTAATTGAGAATTGCAATTATTGAAAGTAGCTTTTGGTAGTTAGAAAGGACAGTGTTGGACCATAACATTTAAGGCTAGGCCATCAGGTCAGATCATAAATATGAAAATACTCATTTCTGCTATCGTGTGGGATTCTAGTTATATTTTGGCTAATGGCAGTACACATGAGCATTTTTTTGTCCATTCTTGATTAAACAGATTGCAACAGACATATGATCATATATTTGACATCTAATGGTTTTAAAATATGTATCATGTTTTATCTAAAGCTTGTAACAGACATATTTGCATTTATTTACAGTGTATGTAGCATTTCTGGAGTGACTCCTTTGGTAAACTGATTATAAAAGTCAGTCTGCTGCTTGTATTGACAGTCAGTGATATATCTAGAACTTCCAGAAGGCCTAGAGTTTTGTTTTCCCTCATGAAATTAGTCCCATCCAGCCATCCATCAATCCATCTGTTTTCAAAGCCACTTACCCATTGGAAATCAAAACGTGACTGGTTGGTTCCTCTGTCATTTCTTGATTACGTAGGTGGTTAAACTGACATGGGACTGAAGAACGAACCAATGAGAGGGCTTGCTTGGTGAAAAATCTAACTGTATGTAATTGAATGTCATTATCATTATTTTCATTAGGCATGTAAAGAAGGATCTAGATGTTGTTAGATTCTTTCTGAAAGCCTAAAAGGCCCTGAAGGGTCCCCTCTGAGAAAGACAGACTATTTTATTTTCAAGAGCTGATAAGGGTTTATTAAGTGACTAATACCCCAAGATATGCGCTGTTTTCTAAAGTGTAGTTTTAATCATCACTAAACACATTCCGAGCTCTCATGTTGTGTCTTTCAGTCCATTTTTCCCTTGCAGTTGTTGAGAATATATCTCTGATTTTTTTTTCCATTTTATCACTAAGGAAAATTACAGCATATGTTGTTTGGCAGCTGGTAAGGCAGTCTTTTTGGATTCCAAATCACCATTAAATGATCCTTTCACTATACTGAACACAAACTGAATTATTACAAACTTATTTAGCACTTTTGTAGACTCTAATTATTAAATTGCTTGATTAACCTCCATCTTAGAATACAGGAAACACAACGGACCCTGAGG
>JBBPCX010000035.1:900081-935089 GCA_037974365.1 Hydrocynus forskahlii | reverse complement strand
TGTGTGTGTGTGTGTGTGTGTGTGAGTGTATGTGTGTGTGTGTGTGTGTATGTGTATATATATATATGACAGGTGTAAGACACTCCATCTCGCTGTCTGTGGGAGACCTTGCATACTTAAAGGGGACAAATTATGCAAAACTCACTTTTTGCATCCTCTTGTATTTCCATTTGGATCTCTAATGCTCATATAAACACTCCAAGCGAGAAAAAAGGAAAAAGAAGACATCTATTCATTTTCTGAGTCAACTGAAAGATTCTGGTGCCAGGAATCCTATGCTTCCATGAGCCGTTTGGACGGCTCCCTTATCCTAACATCAGAATAAGGAAATTTGCACAGAACCGCCCCTCACCTGTCGAGCCCCCACCCACTAGATTAGTTGAAGCCCCGCCATTTTTGTCTGCTGGTTTTACAAGCACGCATATGATGCAGAGTGCTATGGCTACAGGCAAGTCATACATGAAGTGTTGTGTTGTTGGTTGCAAAGAACAACACAAATCCTTACACTTTCTCTGAGACAAAAAATAAGGAACATTACATGGTTTACGTCATAACAGGCTGTATAGCTGACTGGAACTAAGGAGAGATGGCGATGGTAACAACAAATAAGTTAATTTAAAAAGTTGACTAACCATTCAGAAACCGCTTGCTGCATTCGTGAAGGTATTTGTGCAGATGGCTCCTCTTCATCTTGCTCTGGGTCCAACTTGGGGTTGAAAATATAGGGCTGGATAGCGCCTCTTTTTTCTGCCATTTTCACGTGTGTTAAACGCGCAGCATAAGCATGGGATGGGTTGGGCGTGGCCAGCAACAGCTTATTTGCATAAAAGTGACAGAGCCCTTGAACGGCTCATTTTGAAAGGAACTGAATCTGTCAGGAATAGAGCTGCGGAGATCTCTTTATGTGAGAGTGATTTTGTGCAAAGAACTTCATGAACATGTTTTGTATAGCCCAACTGGGAACCCTCTTTTTGAATAAAATGCTCCAAACTGTCATATTTTAGTGTGCCAACCAGAACAGATCCCTGCAGGTGGAAAAGGGATACAAAAAGATCTTTTTTTTTTCAATGAGATTCAAATGTGATTGACTTTTCCAAACATTAAACAACCTACACTTTTTTAGAAGGCCAAGACAAAAACTGCGATCTCGGGGCTCCCACACCTCCTATCACCCAACATTTGAGCCCCTGCTCCTTTTATCCTAAAGCAGCCCAGATTCAGTTTCATTTATTGGTAATAAACACTTACATACTGTATAAGAATCCTCCTTTTTCACTCTAATGGGCAGAACATGTTGAGATTTACAGTGCAGTGTACTAGTAGACTGTCTGAT
Source organism: Hydrocynus forskahlii (assembly GCA_037974365.1). NCBI lineage: Eukaryota > Metazoa > Chordata > Actinopteri > Characiformes > Alestidae > Hydrocynus > Hydrocynus forskahlii. Next base: position 933,756 of record JBBPCX010000035.1, on the reverse strand, counting down.
TACTTGCCTTCATTATATCCAGGATATTTACTCATCACTTTGGAGTTTGTACTTATCGTTACCCAGTTACACTCTGGACATTGGACTGTAAAGGAAGTGTTAACAAAGGGTTTGCGTGTGCTACAAGGATCCTAACCAAGCCCAGAGCATTCTGTGGATGTTTAGACCTACAAGGTTATTCAGATCATTTCACAAACTGATTTTGAACCAAATCACATGGAGGCCTGCTCTATATTGCAAGGGTGTTGTAATTTTAATAGAAATAAGACCACAGTGCGATATTTTTGTCCATGAATGCTACCTTATGGCAAGCAGATCTTCTATAACTTAACCCTTAGTATAAATGTTCTGACACGGACAAGCTCAACTGTGCACGATGTTGTGATCTGTTTATCACTTTTAACAGAATGACACCACCAAAAATATAACTGAAATAGACCAAGTGTTCAACAACTTTGTAAAGCAGGCACACAAATAATCGCACAATTCTTCAGACAGGCATTGATTGCAGGCAGTTTCGTAATTTAGAGTGGCCTAAGGTGCTCCTCATCAGATAAACCAGGCAGCTTGCAATTTACTGATTAGCAATTAGCGGTCCTGCTCAGTCGCAAAATACCAAAACAGAGATCATCTGAAAGCTAAAAGAGAGAGAAAATCACAGTTAACAGGTGTCAGATGAAGTATATTTTTTCTTGCATATAATAACAGGAATAAAACTGTAACAAATAAATAACAGTAATTAACACACTGCTTTCCACAGTTACAGTGATTAAACCGTTTTTGAAGTTCAGCCACGTGCGGTGGTGGGGGGAAAGGGTCTTTTAATGGATACAAGTTAGGACACTATCTTCTTTTTATGTTTGCCTGTTCTGGGAACTATGAATAACCCTGTGCCTCTACACTCACCGGACACTTCCCCGCTCATGTAGCTCCACCCTGTTGGTATATTGAGTCTGTAGCTCACCTGTTGCGTCTGTAGCCCACCTGTTTCCATGGTGGTCAGTTTCCATTGGTCTTGGATGGATGTTTTCCTAGCAATGACAATGTGGATAAAACCTCCTTAAAATGTATTTGTGCTTGATACACTCATACCAGCATCACACACACTGCCAATTCAGTCTTGATGCTGTGTGCATGTTGTGTGTCTATAGTCCAACACCCGAATAATATTGGAATGACAGTGGTGCTGTGTTCAGAAACTAACCAATGATCAGTGGGGTAGAGGGGGGCTGATAAACTGTACAGCAATAGCGCTGCAATATGTGACTGTTCACCTATGTAGTATTTGCCCTGTGATCAGGAAGTTGTGGGTTCGACTCCCAAGACCTCCCAAGGCACCTCTGAGGTACCCTGAGCAAGGTACCGTCCCCACACACTGCTCCCTGGGCACTGTGTTCCTGACTGTCCACTTCTTGGGTTAAATATAGAGGAAGAATTCCATGCTGTTCACACTGTGTGCTGTGATGTGTTCACATATGACCACTTTCACTGTTTAAAGTGGCCAGTCGGAGGAAGCACAATGTAGGTGTTTCTAATAAAGTGGGCAGCTAGGGGAAGCACAAGGCTTGTGCTTCTAATGAAGGGGCAACTGAAATGAAGCCCAAAGTAAGAGTTCCAAATAAAGTGGTCACTATATGGTGCACAGTCTTGTTTTGTGAAAAGACAAACACCATCCTTTTTTATTTTCACCTTGATTTGGTTTGCTGTTAAGCTGGCAATGCAAATGTAGGTTTTTGTCTAACCGTGTAATTCATCATGAAATTATATAATTACACTTAAGTAGAATAGAATTAATATGAACTGGACTCACTTGACTTAACTAATGGCCTGCAGCTATTAGCACTAGCACAAACAATCTGCATATCTCTTTTTGTCTGAGAGAGACGAGGGCAGGAAAAAGCAATCCAAGAGTCCATGAGGGTTTGAGTGAGCAAAGAAGAGAGGAATAGAGCGAGAGAGGAAAGGAGGACAGAAATAGAGAGAGCATAAGAGAAATCCTCTTTGAGGGCATGCTGTCCTGAACACAAAGCAAACATGAGGCTGCCAAAAATCACACGAGCGTAGAGCATCTTAATGAAGGAGAATGAGAGAGTGGCTAAGGCGTACACGAACCGCCTGACCTGCTACAGTACTAAACTTCAGTGTTTGTTTGCTCTTTAATCGTCATGACAGTGTCCATATATCACATTTTATGTACCTATAGTTTCAAAATCAGAGTCAGAAAATGTTATTGATCTCGGAAGAAATTGCTTATGCTATAATTGTGCGGACACACAGAGACACAAATACTGTCACGGTGGTGTTTTTCGGTTTTCTGGGTTTCGAGTTCTTGTTTCATGGGGTGGCCAGTAGGGGTCACCCCTGTTCCGTGTATGTCCTTGCTCCTTGTTTCGTGTAGTCTGTTGTCTAATTAGTTTCACGTGCTCCTTGTTCCGTTCTGTCTAGTCATTGGTTGTTCGAGTCTCTGTCCTTGTATAAGTTCTGTCTTGGGTTTCTGTTCGGGGTCGGGGCATTAAACGTCTAAACGTCTGTAGTCCTTATTGTGAGTTATCAACGTCTGCACATTGCAGGTTGCACTTTGTATGTACATGTCAATTACGAATAAAAATCACGGGAAAGAAACCTGCAGTGGAAAATGGCTCTCTGGTCGCCCCGGAGCTACGGAGCTCCCCCGGTCTGGTCCCAGGAACAAGAACCAGCGCGGCACGGCCGGCGCTGTGACAAATACAAGTACAAGATAAAATCTAATAAAAATTAAAATGAAACTCACCAGAACATACTCTGATATTACACATGATAATACTATTGTATGAGTAGTGACACAAAGGTTATTTAATGTGCTTTACAGTAATAGGATCAGAATCAGAAAACTTAATTGATCCTGGAGGAAATTGCTTATGCTACCACTACACAGACACACAGAGACACACAAACCGCAGTATTTATTATATAATAAACTTTATTTTTAGGTCTTTAGATGGAGATAAACTGTGTTACTGGAGGAGCTTGAGCTGCATGTTTAGTTTACTGTTAATGCGGATGTGTGGGAAAATACAAATTCTACAGGTTCTGCAGTTCAGGTTTTTAAAAAGGAAATCGTATGCAACATTCCATCCCCGTATACAAATATAATCACTCCCCCGAACATACACGCAAACCTACAAACCTGTTTTCTCCATTACTTTTTTAAACTACTTGCATCAAAAATAAAGAGAGCGGAACATTACGCAAGATATATTACCTAAAAACATACACCAAAGGGAGGTAGCCTGTGAAAGACAGGCCTCTTTTCCTAAGAGATGGGGGCAGATTTACTGAGATCATCAAATTCCCTAAACTTGAAATACTGTAGCTGAGGAATATGATCATTTTAAAAACAGCAGACCAACACACAGTTCATTCTCTATTATTTGATTGACTTTTAAAGACGAGTTAATTCAGCTCATATCAGCTTGATTTCTTTTCATAACATGAACAAGATCCACTTTTACACTTCTGGAGTGAACAGCGAAAATGAGACTGATTGTGGGCGGAGCACGGACATGCCGATCAGACGATTCGTCTCTCTGACACTCTGAAAAGAGGTGCTTGTAGCCTTTTTGTCATCTTTTATTCAACTCTGTTCTTAGTGAACACTGGCAGCTTTTTGTTTCTCCTCATCTGACTTTTCTCATGAATAAACCAAATAGCTTAGAGAACGCATCTCAGTCAGCGAGGCGATTGCAGAAGCCCCAAGGTTTGGCTGTCCATGTTTTTTTCTTTCTGTTTTCTTTTACTATTTATTTATTTATTTATTTATTTATTTAAATAATGTGGCCATTCTCTTTATTCACCAGCAACTATTCTGTAACTGAGAGATGGTTTCCTTAGGGGGTAACAATGTGTGTGTATGTGTGTGTATGTGTGTCTGTTCAAGTGTGTCTGTGTGTATATGTATACATGATGAGGATGAACAGAGTGTTCGCTCTGTGAGGCATATGTAGGCGACACATAGTTATTTGTGTTTATTCATAGATATTGTGTTTATTAGTGTTTATTTCTGTTTGTTTGCATTTTTGTGCGCCTATTTTCTTCAGAAAATGATAGACAATTTGCACAATGCCATAGAAGAACCTTTTTAAAACTAATAAAAATAAAGCAACAGCAAAATAATAATAATAATAATAATAATAATAATAATAATAATAATAATAATAGTAATAATAAACATCATCATCATAATAATTACCTTCTTAGAAAATACGGTTTGTTAGGGTGAAGAACCTTTTTCATAGTTTCCAAACCTCCATTTAAGTTATATATTGGTTCTAGTCTTGAACCTTCCCTTTACATGAAGATTTTCTTAGAACCTTTAAAGGTTCTTCACATTCACAAATCTCTCAAACAGTTCTTTTCATGGAGCAAAAGGGTTCCTCTGTTACATCTCTTTTCACAACACCCTTTGTATTTATATTTCTACAGTGTGGACTAAAAGTCTAATTGTCTTTCTGTGAAATAAGTGGAATTCATCATAATTTATTCATAATTTATACATTGTTCTACAATGTTCTCAGGTGGTCACGTTTATCCTCAATGCATGCTGGACACATCTAACATTTCTTCATTCCTACTTACACCATGCTGGAATCATGGTAATGATCTGATAGCTGTGGGATTTAACAAACTGAGGACATTTGAATAATTTCAGACATTTATCTGCAATTTTGAACATCCTTCTCATGTCATTAAAGCATTGGCACCACACATTTGAAAGGCTGTGTGTATTAAAATGAGAGAAGGGAATGCTGTGTGTGTACATGCATGCATCCTGTGAGCTGTGTGTATGTGTGTGTGTGCATGTGTGTGTGTGTGTGTGTGTGTGTGTGTGTGTGTGTGTGTGTGTGTAATGAGAGAGTGAGGGTGTACAGTGTGCCTGCAGTAATGACTTAATTTGAGCGCTCCCACGCAAGGCCAGATGACAGCACAGGTGCGGAGTGTGTCTTCCACTGTCAGCCACTGCAGGGCACACACGCACACACACACACACACACACACACACACACACACACACACACACAGAGTTGTATTGCCTCACTGCCTCATTCCAATGTTCCAAAACTGGTCAGCAGCACCTGAGCTTCAGATTACTAAAGACACGCTTATTGAGTTATTACTGTGAATTATTCAGTAACTACTATAGATTATTCAATAATTACTAAAGATTAAAGATTATTCAGTGATTACTGCAGATTATCGATTAACTACAATGGGGCAATTACATTGGATTATTCAAAATTTAGTCTGGATTATTCACGGATAATACTATGGATTTTTACATAATTATTTTGGATCATTCGTCAACTACTGTGGACTATTTAGTAATTACTATGGATTATTCATGAACTAGTATGGATTATTCTGTTACTGTGGATTATTATTTAAGGAGTTATGTATTTAATTACATTTTTGAGGTGCATTCCGTATGAACATACTCTTGTCTTTATATTTTAATTTTGTGTTTTAATATCAAGAAAGTGACAGAATCACATAAATATGATACTTTTTCGTTCCAAAAACAAAAGTATACAAACAAATACTGATGTGGGACAGACTGACAGTTAAGAATATATACTTTTCACACAGTTTTCCACATGTTTCATAGGGAAACACGAATCTGAAAGAATTAATGTAAAATTACATTATTTTGTTATTGCTGCTGCTAAACATGCCTTCTAAGAGTTCAGGATTTAAAGGTGGAGTATTTTGTCTTTTCTAAATGGGTCACTCCTTTTTGTCTGCTAGCTGCTTAAACTTCCAGTGAACCCACCTAATAAAGCCCAACGGAGCTGACGGTGAGCTCAGAACCCTGCCTTTAACTTCCCAGGGAGATTTTTATTTTTTTTGGATCCAGAGGCTGTTTTGCGACGTGTCTTTAAATGAGGAATAACATGATGCAATTACACCAGACCATTTTTCACCTCACTTGACATTTGTTTTACAAAAAAACCCAGTACACTGTGACTTCCATTTCAGTTCATTCAATCCCACTTCGGCTCAGGCGGCTCAGTCAATGGGCTGAAATCCGACTTGTGACTGATGTTGCCTTCTGCTTTTTGAAGCACATTAAGCAAATAATTGGTTTAATTTACTTAGTGAACTGAATTTATCTCCTGAATGGATTCTGAACTTTGGGACTTGACTGGAGCCCAGATGTCACTGCATATGCCAGAACCCATTCAAGGCCAAAAACTACACACACACACACACACACACACACACACACACACACACACACACATACACATACTGTGGGGAGTAATGTCCTAACCCCTATATCCCAAACAAAAATGGTTCTTCTATGGCTACAGCATACCTGGCACCTTTATTCCTAACAATGTTATGGGACTCGATTCAAGTTCTTTGAGAAATGCCATAGAAGAACCATGTTCCCTTTAGCACCACGTTTGAAAAGAGATTTGGAAGTATGGAAAGGTTTGAAAAAAAGTTCCTCAAACGGATGCTACTGGCTTATAATTATAGTTCTCTGTACAATTATTTGTTGTTACATACAGGTTGCTTTCTGAAGATAAAAATATTTACAGTGCAGTGTTTACCATTGGTAGGGTTTTTTAATCTGCACTGATACTGTATTTGATTGCTTCAGCTCTGAAACAGTTAAGGAAGATCAGATTTTCAGGTTTGTTATAGTTTCAGGCAAAATACCGCTTCCAGTTTTTATTCTTCATTCCTTGAACTGGTTTGGAGCCCTGGTGCCTGTGCTGCTGGCAGGAGACGGAACATTTGGATGATTAAATGGATTTGGAGAGTGCCGTGTCATGTTCCTCTAATCTCCCAGAGAAAGGATTAGGCCCTCTGCTGTGTCACTCTTGCTCTAATCTGTCCGGATGACGTCCCAGTGCGGCGCCCCCGCTGGCTGTGTCATCCTCATATTGTTCCCTGCTAGCTGAGGCTGACCCACTAACGGTCTAAAGCTCTGTGACCTGGTCACATACTGTTCCAGACAGCTGGTCCGGGACCACAGACACACCTGGCTGCCGTACTCGCTTTCAGATCCGCGGATCAGCAGCACATCGTACCTGCAGCGCTGCATTCATTACTATTCACATAGACTTCTGCTGCACTTTCCTCAGCACCATGGACAGCATCAGAGAGGCACGTATTCAGCACCAATCACACACACACACACACACACACACACACACACAAATACTCACACACACATTGATTCAGCACCATGGACAGCCACACGGAGGCAAGCATTCAGCACCATTCATACACACACACAGACACGTACACCCTTGCCCTCAGCACCATGGACAGCACCAACAGTCATACAAACACAAACACACATACACACAAACATGGTTTAAGCACCATGGACAGCCACATGGATGCATTTATTCCACACCATGGATACACACACACATACATACACACACACACACACACACACACAGATGTGTGTATTAAGCATAACTGACAGTCATAACTGACAAACATACAAAACATAAAAAACTCCAGATTACTTAAAGTTTAAAATGAGATTTTGAGATTACAAAAGGCAGGATTCTATTTGAGAGATTTCAAGGGATACTTAGAATGTAAATGACATTTCCAAGAATAACAATGCAGTGGTTTGACTTCTTATGGCTTAGCACACATCAGCTGCTAAAACATCTAATTGTAAATTCCTAATTGACACATTGTGATTTTTTTTTGTCCTCCCACTGACTGTGATTGGTCCATGGTCCATTGTATTCAAAACAAGCAATTAAAATAAATAATTAAATACACATCTATATAATTATACATAAATAGATTTTCATATCTTAAATCTTAAGTTAAAGTGAAGTTCACATTTTTATTAATACTTTTATTTTTATGTTTCTGCAGTGATGAATAGCAAATTACTGTAATACACTTAAATACTGTATTTCTAAATATTGACCAATAATTTTCCATTTGACCTTAATGGAGAGTAAATAAATTAATGTGTGCAGTTTTGCTGTGGAACATCAGCTTTTATATTATGTCTTGAAAAAAATACATTAAGTTGCTGAAACCCATCCGCTGTCCAATGTGTGGAATTTCATTTTCCAACACTTTCATGTCTTGGATAGTCCAGTCATGTTTCTTTATGTTAAATGTACAGATCCTGATCCATCACTGGGAACTCCTGTTCACTCAGAAACCCCTCCGCTATGCCTCTGTCCAGCTGAATTTTGTCCTGTCTGCTCAGATTGATTCAGCTGCTTTGGCTATCAAACGATGCATTGAAATATTAATTGACCACCCCAAGGAGCAGACAGATCTCTTATTGAGATTCTGAGCTTGATTCTAGTTGAAACCTCGTGAGCCCATATGAAGCAGGTGAGGCATTCAAAGATGTGAAATTGTGTGCATGTGATTTCTGAAGCATGTCTCATTGTAGATCCTCTGGGGGAGCGGTGAATCTCTCATTTTAATTGGCCAAGGTGGTTTTTATTCAAAGAAAATAGAGCCATCAGGAAGAAGGGTTTTTATCTGTTTCAGTTAATGTGGAAAGTTATCTTAAATCTGTCTTATAATATCTATTACCTGTATTATTTTTTTTCTATTTGAACCGTATTAGGTAACTTTTAGGATTTAATGCTTGGAATGTGACCCTACCTTTCCAACAACAAACCAATTAAATAAGCTTATTATTTTAGGTAGATAATGGTAAGTGGTTCATTTGATAAGAAAATAGAGACCCAGACAGTGTTATAAATTGTCAGAGATTGTCAGGTGGAAGTTTGCTTTGGGGGTTGGGAGGTAGTGGGGTGGGGTGGGGGGGTCTTTCACATGACTCCGCTGTCAAAAAGCAGGAGAGAAAATGAAGCCTGTGTTGATGAAGAGATCAGCACAGAGCCAGACAGAATCCCTCTCTCTGCAGTCACGCGGGAACCCCACGGGAATTTGTTTCGTCTTTAATCTGGTACCCAGCCACATTTCTACCATGCTTCTAGACAGCTGGGATGTTTCAGCGTGGTAATTAAGACAAACGCCATTCCTGTCCCAGCAGCACATGCTGACCCATAAAACCCAAGCCCCCCCGTTCATTGTCCCATTGTGAGATCAGGGGAGTTTCGTGACCTGGGCTACATTAGCATGTAGGAGAGCAAACATCAGTTTTAGACTGTTTTACACCGTTTCTGTTGGTTGAAATCAGATTTTGTTCATACACTCTGAGTTATGAGGCTTATCTCAACCTCAGAATTTCTAGTAACAGAGTTACACAAACCAATAGAAGTGTATTGTGTACTAAAACACAGACAGACCAAAAACAACAATGGGAAATGAACAATACATGTTCAGAAATGTGCATTTTTAATTGTTTATATCAGTTGCATTATAATTATTCAATATAGCCCAAATCCAGACCTGGAAGGATCATTTTTAGCACAATTTGGTTTTTCCCGATATGGTCAGTCAACCTATCAATTGACAGGTGTGTTGAACCAGGTGTATCTGAGCAGTTAAATCAACAAACTGTGCTGGACAATGAACCTCCAGGACTGAAACTGGGCATTCCCGGTGTAGCCCAAAACACAAATCTTATGTTCTTGGACCAACATATCTTGCACTTTTTCATTCAGCGTAGAGCTATGGCACCTCCAGCATTTTTGCCTGCTGTTTGCATAACTCATTTATAAACCAAGGTAAACTACACTTCTTAAAACACAGGATGCCAGAAAGAGTTTCTTATGTGATGCCATAGAAGAACCATCTTTGTTTTCTTTAAATAGCATGACCATCCATCCTCTTTTTCCCAGACATGTCCTCATTTTGGGACCAAAAAATGCATCCATTTGGGATTTCTAAACATCTGGGTTGTGGTTTTGCTTTCTGGTCAGTGTTTGCTTCTACAGTCTCTGTTAAATGTAAAAACTTTTGTAGGTTTTTGAAACCCTTACATTGGTAAAGAGATTTTATGCAAGTGTTTATTGGGCATCAGAAAGGTTCTCACATATTTACATTTATTTTCTCACACCTTGTTTTTCTTGTTTGTTTTTTTAGCATGAACCTCATTATTTCGGTTTTGTTAACTTGCTATTAAAAGTTCAGTTCAACTTAAAATACAGTACTTACTCTTTAGTATTTTAGAATTTTAGAAATGTTTAGTTTTTATTTACAGCATGAGTGTAATCTCCAACTCTAAAGGAATCTAATTGTTGTTTATCAAGCTGAATGATTAAAGGTCTCCAGTAAAACATTCTGTCTCCCCAGCATTCATGCAGCATTTCCCATTGCTACTTTGTTTCCTGTGGGTGTGATTTTGTTTTAGCATCATCACGCAAAACTAATCAGGGTCAGTGGATTCAGAATATACCAAGCCTTGGAATTTAAGAGGATTCCTGTTTTTGAAATGTATCTGTTCTGTTCCCCTGATTGAGCAAAAAAATTGATAAAGTTTACCTTTAGCATCAAACTAACCCCAACGTTTTAAAAAAAGTTTTCTTCTTTAACATTGTTTATCTGGTTTTTACAGTCAAGCTTACCCTAGTTTGCTTAGAAGTGCACGTCGGCTGATGCATTTAAATAGCGTGAAGTGTAAAGTTACCCAAACATTCAGGATCTGAGGACAGCTGTTGACAGCCCTGTGCTGCTGGATGTTCGGACAGCAGAGTGAGTTTCTCAGACTGACAGTAGCCATCGTCTCCCACCAGAAGGAGTAGCAGGCCGGCTGTGCAGAGTGACATATCCAATACAGGCAAATTCCCCCGTCCAATTTGCAAGGCTGAACTTTACAATGACAACTGGGGATTGAGAATCACCACTGGGGCAGATGTTGACTTTTTCTTTCAATGTCTTTGGCTTTGTCTTTCACCCTCTCTTTTCCTGCTCTCCCTCTCTCCTCTGTCACCTTCTTTCTTTCTCTCTCTCTCTGTCTCTCTCACCTTCTCCCTTTCTCTCTCTCTTCCACTCTCTCTTTCCCATCTCCCTCTTTTCTCTTACCTTCTCTCTCTCTCTTTCTCTCTTGCCCTCTTGCTCTCTTTCTCCACTCTTTCCCTCTTCCTCTCTCTCCCTCTTCTCTCTCACATTTTCTCTTTCTCCCTGTCTCTCTCTTGCTCTCTCTCCTTCCCTTTCTCTCTATCTCTCTTCTTCTCTTTCTCCCTCCTTCATCCCCTTCTCTCTCTTTCATTCACCCTCTCCCTTTCTTTCTATATCTTTTCCCTTTTCTTGCTCTCCCTTCCCTTTTCTTTCTCACATTCTATCTGTATCCTTTTTTCTTTTTCTCTCTTTCCTTTCTCTCTCCCTTTCTCTCCCGCCCTCTCTCTCTCTCTCGCTCTTCCTCTTTCTCTCCCGCCCTCTCTTTCTTTCTATATCTTCCCCTTTTCTTGTTCTCTCTCTCTCTCTCCCTCTCTCTCTCTCTTTCTCTCTCTTGCTCTCTCTCTCTGTCCCCTCTCTCTTCCCGGCATCATTTTGACATTATATTTTTATTTGCTTGCTCTCCTCTTGTGCCCTTCCTGAGCACTCTAAAAACACCAGATGCTCAGTCTATTCAAATGTCAAGGAGATTTCTCTCCTCCTTTCTCTTGTTTCTCCCCTGTCCTATCCCTCGTTTCCCATGCAGCTGATGGGTGCCACGTCACACGCCGTGGCGCTCGTATCCCATTAACACAGGCTGCCACAAACTCACACCAAGCTTTGAAAGCCGAAAGCTGAGAAACACTCCTTGCTGGGTAAACAGTGCTGGTTGGCCAACTGAGCCGGTGCGGAGCAGGGAGCTACCCGCCGCATTAAAACCCACTGTGGTCAGTCCATTTTTACAACACAGGAAAACCACACTCTGAACAGCACTTCCAGCAGACGGTCATGAGGAAAGGAAACATTTCTGAATGTTAAGCCTCCATTCACTGTGTATGAAACATCTAGTGTGCAAAAATATTACAGGAGCTATGAGGCTAATGCCTGATAGACATGCTTATGAGGTTTCTGACACTGTACGACACACTTTTAGACATTAACATGAACAAAACATTACATAGCTAAAAACAGGTGCAGAATGATGTTAAATATTGCCTATACTACCTACATTAGTCTTGTAGCTCCAGTACTATACTAAAGAGCATCAAATACCAATATTTTAGAAGCCCAACAATTTTTGGACTAAGGGGGAAATGGGGTAAATGTAATTTTTGCCCAAAGCATCACCTGCTGACAGACTCATTATTAGGTTGCTGATTTGTTTACAAAAACAACAGAAGACTTTTTAACCTTTTATTTAACCATCAGCACCCAAACGATGCACCAGTGCTTCAGAAGCACGATGATGCAAAAATGTCTTATGCTTACTTCCTAAAACAAGAAGGAAAAATTATGTGGCCTATGGAGCCCAATCATTTATGTATGAGTGTGGTAGTGAGAAGAAGGGGTGTTTGTGTGAGCACAAGGGACGGGTGTTAACAGCACAGACAGATATAATAATTAAGAAATTATTTCAATGAACCGTCTTGTTAGTGTTTTAAACATTTTTCATTTTTTGAAAACATTTTTCAGTGTTTCTTACTGTAATATTAGTGTGTGTGTAAGCTGAAGATTTCCAGACTGTTTAATAGTTATGTTTGCCAATTTTCTTACAACAAAAAAAGAGATTTCTAATGGATTTTTTATTTTTGTTTTTTTATGGATCAGTTATCTTATAAAAAAATGTTTTCATCATTATTGGCAAGGATGTGCTTAATAATAAAGGATATTGGACACATTCCTTAAGGCTCTAAATATTAAAAAAGAACAAATAATACAAAAAGGGGCAAAATACCCTCAGCGTTTTAAGAGTTAATGCAGTGACTGAAGCAGGTAGAGGTATTTTTCTGTCCTGTAGCCGCTTTTTCTGCAAACACACAACCCTGGATATAACAGTAATTCTCTTTTGGGTAGACAGCACACTATATCAGTCCCTGCTCTGATGCTCTTGCCCTTTCGCTAGGTGAAGTGGAGCAGAAACGCTTTTGTGAGTTGCAATAATCAGCCGGCTCAAAACCTGTCTGTTCATTAGTGTAAGATTAGCTGTGTGCCACCGATGAAGTACGGTCCTCCTTTTTGCTAAGAGCATCATTATTTAGAAGAGGAAGGATGGGAGTAGGTTGAGGTGAATGCCCATGGGGTCAGCTCTCAACTTTTTTCATCGCAGATAGCATTACAGAAGCTGCTCAATCTTGTTTATGGCAGTGAGGCTTTAGATTAGCAGTGTCATGGATGACGGCACGTATTTTTGATTATTTGCTGGTTTTCTGGTCCTGGATGTAGGCTTGGATTAAATTGCACAGCCAAGGGAAATTATTTTTGTTTCGATTCAGGCTTAGTCTGGCTCTGAAAACTCAATTTGAATGTCCAGAAAGTAACCAGACACCTACGTATTCAACATTTCTTCCAAAGACAAGGAAAGTAACCCACTTAACTGTAAGGAGTGTGTGTAGGCCCACGCTTTACTCTCATAACTACACAGTCTTGTAAATCCATTGTAATTCTGTGGGCGGAGCATTTGAAGGCGGCTTTTAATCCAGTTTGAAGCTGCAGTGTGTGTAGTTTTTACAGTTTGACAGTAATAATTGTGGAAACATTGTAATCCTGTATGAATCTACAGTATGTAGTCTGGTTTTAATAACTGTGGAATCAATTGACTGAACCTCACTTAAAGCAGTCCTGCTCCAGTCTTCTCCACAATAATGAAATAATAAAACCTGGTAATACAGATCCATGCTGTGAACTGTCATTGTTATTGTATCCTAACATCCAGGCTAAGGCCTTTGAATCCAACGTGTCTGTGGGAATTTAGGAAAATTACACAGTCTATCCCACACCCAATCAGCCAATCAGATCCCATAAATGACTTTATACTCTGGTTGCTTCCTGTGGTTTTCTGGGTAGGATTTAGACTAGATGGTGGAACATCTCTGCGGGCGTCTGATTCCATTCACAGAAGAGCACAAGGGTCAGGTCCTGATGTTGAGTAATTAGATCTGGATCATAAACTGCACTTTAATTCATCCCAAATGCGTTTGCTTCCAAAGTCCAGAGGATGTGATCCCATTTCTCCTCATCCCAAAAATTAAATTAAGGACCCAGTAGGCCTATAAGTTACATTAAGTGTCTCTATTCCTATTCAGCAGAATGGGATGGGATAATAAATTCACACAAAGAATATATGTGCTGGAAAGTTCTGGATTTTATAACGTGATTTGCTCGTACGAAAGTTCTCAACCCATCATCCTGTGGTCCACAGCCACAGTCATTATTTACGAGGTGCACACCTCATTACTTTCGGCTACATGACATAAAGGCAAAGCAACACCTACGGCCTCCCACACCCCATAGAATTGGTGCCACATTTTTCGTGGGTGTTTGTTAGGTTGTGCCAAAGAAAACGGCCATCTCCATGCTGCCCTGCTTTAGATGGTCTCAGTTGGTACTGTCTTAATGGGGTGATTCAGGAGCTATTTATACGTTCAGATAGTCTACATCCATGTGCAAGTTTCCTGAAGGACAAAAGGTGTTGTTCAGCTGTCCGAGGCTAAATTTATCCCAGAAGCAGCCTGAGCGTCTGTCACTGTAGACGGGCAGCGCACATTAGATGAAGCAGGAAGTGAGTACCAGCTCTGCAAAATGTTTGTACTCACCTCACACTTACTAAAGAGAATAAAAAAGTATTTTCATCTTTCTATAAATTGGATTTACACTTCTTAATTATAATTACATAATTAATCATCATCATTTTTCATTAAATTTCACCACTGCGTGCACAAAACCTGTCCATGCTACCCTTGTACTTGAATACTTTGTTACTATATTTTCATAGAATGACTGTGTATTTATATTGATCTGCTGCTGAACATTTTCACAAATAAAACACACAATTACATTCCAGTATTCTGTTTGTTTTCCACTTGATGGAATATTTGCACAACTTTTCTGAATGTTAAAAGAAGTAATTAAGTGGTGGGTCCCAGTACGTTTATATATGTGTATTTTATGTGTGTTTTTGTACGCTGTAAAATCTGGAGCCACACCATCTTGTCTTACTGTTTATATGTTTATGGCTGAGATTACAGTAAAGTTTACTTTGACTTTTGACTTTGAAACTGAAATCATGAAATATCTACTACTTACAATCTCAAATGTGGGGTTAAATTACAGTTTAGAATACTTTTTAAACTTATTTTCTACCCTTGTTTCAGTGAGCTATAAGGAAAATTGTTAATTTAATTAACTATTGATAAAACAAGCATCCTTACTGATGACTAAGACTAAAAACGAACATTTTTGCTTTAACGTCATCAATTGATCTCGTGTAATTTTCCTCAGTTTGATCCTGGTGTCTCTGTTTAATCTTATTTGGAAAGTTTTTCCACTCATAACCAAACTGCATCCAGTGCAGCCCAGATGAGGAGGGGAACTTCACTCAGGATGTGACTGATGTCTTGGTTCCTTTGAGTCTTAGTCTTACAGTCTTAGTGAGGTATTTTCAGTCTTGGTTCCTCTCAATTACTCTTCGTCGTGCTCTTAGGCAGCTTCTTCTTTTGAGTCTTGATTCCTCTAAGTGGTTTTTCTTGATTCTTTTAGTGGGTTTTTCCTTTTGAGCCTGGGTTCCTCTCAGTGCTTCTTCTTCATGCTTTTAGAGATCCTCCCTTTGAGCATTAGTTCCTCTCAGAGGTTCTATTTCATGTTTTTAGAGGGTTTCTCCATTTGAGATTTGTTTTCTCTCAGAGGTCATGTTTGTAGAGAGTCTACCCATTTGAGTCTTGGTGCCTTTAGGTGGTTTTTCTTCATGCTTTTAGGGAGTTTTTCCATTTGAGTCTTGGTTCCTCTTAGTGGTTCTTCTTTGTGCTCCTAGGCAGCTTCTCTTTTTGAGGGTTGCTTCCTCTAAATGTTATTTTTTTGTTAACTTAGCAAGTTTCTCCATTTGAGTCTTGGTTTCCTCACACTGGGTGTTCCTCCTGCTCTTAGTGAGTCTCTACTTTTGAGTCTTGGTTCCTCTCACTGGCATTTCTTCACACTCTTTCTTGGCCATTTTCTGGATAAGCTGCTTTGGTAAAATGACTCATAGATATAAAAAATGAACAGTAAAAAATTATTTGAAGAGTAATATTCAGGCTGTCATGGTAGAGTGTTATACTGAACAATTGAGAAGTTTCTAACACTTTAAAAGAACGTAATAAAAAAAGTTTGTCTTCTTGTTAAGGATGATCTAATCTTAACACCCTTTCAGAGGTGAAAGAAGAGTCCAAGCAAAGAAATGTGCCATAATGAGCTCAGCAGTGACACACGTGTGCTGAGAGAGACACACAGAAAGTGAGAGACAGGAAGATATAGGGGAACTACTGCACGTGTCACCTATTGATGTTTCACTTAAAGCAAAATACAGCCATTAGTGCCCTGAAGAAGAAATGGAGATGAAACCCTGAAACCCAGCTAAGGCAATTAGTCCTGAGTGGATAAAGGCAGAGGGGGGAGTGTTAGGACATCCACAGGATCTCTCGGATCTTTGCATTTATCGACCTGTGTGGGTTTGTGAGAGTCTTGAGAGTTGGAGAGGGATCTGACCATTAATGATTTTCATTTGTTACTGAAGTGTGAATGTGTAAAGTACTGTGTTCATATTTTGTGAGCTGGCTGGAAGAACACATGTTTGGTTCAAGATATCTGCTTGATGTCTGCAGTCATTGTTTGGATTTATAAAATTCCATAAGCAGCAGTAAAAAAAAAAAAAAAGTAAAAGTGAAAAAAAACATTCTGATCTACAGCTTTATGCTGTAGAAGAATCAGTTTTGGTTCCCTAGAAACTTGCATGGTTCTTTGTAGCATAGGTTCCTACCTCTGGTCCTGAAGGCCTCTTGTTCTTCACCATTTAGCATTTTCCTTATTCCCAACATACTCAGTTAAAATAATTAGCTCATTATCCCTTAGAACTCATATTGCATTAGTAAAATCTGATTACAAGAAAAAAAAAATGATGTAAAACAGTCTAAACCCAGTGTTTTTTCGCTCGGTGCTTTTATGCTTGGTGCACCGCTGCTCGGCCACTCTCTTGACTCCCTCACTCTGCGGGTTTTCCCCACCCACTTGACGGAGACTATCTTGAAAGTCCTTCCGGGTTCAGAGATCTTGTGGTTTTTCCATTTGTTTCTAAGACCTGAAATAAAAGGTTCATGTTTTGTTCATGTTCATTTGCATGTGATGCCATTTTTAAAACCTCAGCAGTGGCTATAATTATTACATGTTTTTTTTTATTACAGGAACTTTGGTTCTATGTGACATAAGAACACCAAACAATGCTCAGCATGACGTCTGAAACCTTGAGCCTCAACACAAACTGCATCAAACAAATTCTTGCTCAATATATGTGGGGGCCCTTGAGAACCACTGCTTTAAAGAATCAATTTTGTTAAAGAGATGTGTGAGCATGAAGAACCCTTTTAAAGTTTAAAGAACCTCTTAATAATTAAAGGTTCTTGAAAAAAGCACTTTGGTATGAAACCTTCACATTATGTTCTTCACACAAATCTCATAAATGTGATCCTTTAAGGAGCCAAAGTCCTTCTATGATAATACTTAAAGTGCCCTTTTCAACACCTTTGAGGAAATATCACACACACACACACCCACACACACCAATACACACCGGTGCGTGGGTTAAAAAAGAGCCTTAGGAATGATGTTAGAAAACATGAAAGTATCAGAATCAAAATTTCTTTTAGATACAGTGCCTTCAATACGACCACTACAATAAAAGAAGCCCAGATCGAGATTAACTACATAAATTAATGTACAAGGTTATTCAATATCAACTGTAAGATGAGACTCTGGCACATTCATTTCATGTAAATTTATGTGAATAAGTTCTGCCTAAAGACTGGCTATAGGCTACTATTTTTTTTTACCCACTCACACACAGTCTCTCCCATGTTCTTCACTAAGTATGCATAAATGCAGCGGGCGTTCAAGTGTCCCCCTGTGTGCTGCTAAAGTGGCTCTATGTTGCATCAATTTCTCAATTTTTATGAAATATGTACATTTTCTGAGCAGTGGAATGGATGGCTGGCTCTGAATGCCCTTGCCGTCTGTGTATCTCGTATATGATGCCGTTCCTTGTGGAGTTTGGAGTGTGTCAAGTGGTGATGGATATTTAAATCCTCTCTGAGCTGGTTTCCTTTCCCTTTTACTAACACACACAGCAGCACATAGGGTGCACAAGCTGGGACTTCTTACTTAATGTAGTAATGTAATATATACCTTTGGTGCAAATAGTGTGTTTCAACTGGGAAATACAGTGTTCAAAATGTTGAAAATGTTCAAAACAATACCAGATAAGAGTTTAGATATATTAGAACCACATTAGGAGTAATGTAAACACTTCTCAGCATGACATTTGGACCAAAAGAATCTTATTAATATGTGCAATATTATGTTCCCATAAGTGTGCGGCACTTACAGGTTGCTTTGCTTTCACTCTTCTGTCCAGTTCATCCTAAAGCAGCTAGATGGGGTTTAAGTCTGGAGACTTCTGGCCACTCCATGTTTTCCAGCTTACCATCTTGTTCTTTTTTCTGAGGTAGTTCTGGCAGAGCTTGGACTTATGTTTTGAGTCACTATCTTGCTGTAGGACGAACCCGACCAACTCGGCACATACCATAGTGGACAATATCTGTAAGGAAGGTCGGCCTCATAAAGTGGGGGTTTCTAATGAAGTGGACATGGAGTGTATTTGTAATAGCGTGGAGTTCATAGAACACTGACGTAGTATATTTACACTGGGGTGTGTGTGGGCTTTCTCTTCCACTATAAATCTCACATTGTTTAACTGGCTGTATCAACACCAGTTATTTCTGAACAGAATACACATAGCAGCAGTCGTGAGTCCAGCCTGTATGTGATGACCCAAAGCCAAGACTGACCACATTCTTCCCCCCGAGCAATTTCACTGCAGTGTCCCTGTCGGTGGGTAAAGTAGTTCATTTGCAGGCCTGTGGAAGTCGTGTAGCCGCTGATGTGAGGTCACAGGGTCGTGTGACTCGCTGTTCAAGTCTTGGTTTCCATCGCTGCCACTGTTGCTCTCATCCACACAGGCGCTGCGATGCGGTAACCGGGGGGACAGCTGCCGTGCTCATTTCCTGTCAGCCTGTATTTTCTGCCACATCAGTACAGATACGCCTACGCTCGGCTACACGCAGGCCACAGCACCCTGCTCCACTGCCAGGGCTGCAGCTCTGAGCTAAATCTGTATAATTAATGCATAGATTAATTTATTAATCCTGAATCAAATTGCGTAAGAAAAAATACCAAAGGAAATTGCAATGTTCGTTGCAGCACTAATAATACAATGCCTTGTTGACAACTATTCAATTATAATTGGATAATCTAACTATCATCCTTTCTGTTAATTGATTAATGAAACTTCTTCAGGTTCCTTCTCTTGGCCAGTGTCGCCATTTCTTGGATGTGACTGAAATCTCTATTCCCAAATTAGAATTGGCTTCTATAGCCATGAATTATTTAGCTTACTAAGTACTGGTAAAATGCATGGATCAATAAATAGTAGTCAAGTCAAGTCAAGTAGGTTTTTATTGTCATTTCTACCATATACACAGTACATAGTAAAAACTAAACAATGTTCCTCCAGGACCATGGTGCAACACAAGAGCAGAACAGAACAGAACAGAACAGAACACAAGTGCAAACAGGCCAGAACACAAGAGCAACTATGCAACTTAACAAGACAAGATAAGACAACGTTCAGTGCAAATTGACAATGGCTACATTCAGAATAAATACAGTATTGACCGGTAGTGTATTCAAGCAGCAGAGATATGCAAAAGATGCAGAACAGAGTTTACATGTGCAAAAAAATAACTAATACATTCTCATTAACCACAGAATTCAACACCCTCATAAACCACTGTTAGCCACTTTTGCATTAGTCAGGGAAATTCCACAAGCAAAATTACATTTATTCATTGTTATTGGCAATACTGTGCAAGTGTCTTGAGCCACCTCTCATTTCTTCATATTTTGTTTCTAAAGATCCAGACTTTCTTGTAATTTTAAAGTAGTCTTAAGGAGCAGTTCTCCGGGCTTCCTGGATGACTTCTAACAGCTCTCATTTTCACTCCAGTCCCTGAACCTGACCTGATTTAGAGGAATGTTTTTGTTTGTTAAGCCACACAGTGACCTACGTATGAATAATTCAACCATAACAAAGCTTAAGTCCTGAACCAGTGAAGAAACAGGTGATCAAGCGGTGGTGCTGAATGCTGAGTGGTTATCTAGGCTCCTTGTATCTTTAGGCACTTTGTAACCTGTCACAGTGAAACATTTGTTCCCATTTCTTTAATTTGATATACTCAGTATACCGAAGGTAAGACCGTTGACCTATGTAGGAATCACAATACAGTTATGTTTACTTTTGTGTTATTGCACCTTATGGTTAGCTCACCAATCTTTCAGACTAGATTTGATTTCATTAGATGACAGAACCAGGAAATGTCAAGTATAACTGGCACTTTGTTTTTAGCTATACAGATTTGTTGTTCTGCCAAATAATTCAAATAATTTTCAGTGACTCCATTCCTCTGTCCATTGCTTCGTAAAAACAGTTTTGCAAAGGACAGTACTGTGCAAAAGTCTCATTTAATTATATTTTGCTTTGAATCATCTTACTGGTGCAAAAATACTATTTTATGCCTGTCAAACTGTCTTCTCTTTGGTGTGAAAATGTAAGGTGCCTAGATGAAGGTGTTCTAACCACTTAGCATTCAGCCCTACCAGTGTACTGATCACTGCCTGATCATCTGGAATCGTCTGCACCTGATTATTTACTGGTTCAGGCCTTACGTTAGATATGCTTTGTTCTGCTTGAATTATACACAAACAAACAAAAACAGTCTTTGAACGTCATTCAGGAAGCCTGGAGAACTGTTATTCAACTGTTATACTGTTAAAAATACAAGAAAATCTGTCTCTTTGGAAGCAAAATATGAGGAAGACTTTTTCACAGTACAGGAAATTCATGCATACAGTAGATGTAGTATTTACTAGAGATAACAAGTGCATTTTGGTAGTGCTCTAAAATGCTAATTCTAAGTCACAGTCCTTGTTGTCTGGGTAACAAGCTTTTTTTTCTTCTTTCATGATGCTATGAAACAACAGAAGCTATATCGCCCCCTGTGCTTCCTGAAGACCACTGCAATCTGTCATGAACATTAGTGAGCATTACAAAGTACTTTTTTTAAAAGTAAACAACACATTTGCACTAAAAATGAAGGCA
Source organism: Hydrocynus forskahlii (assembly GCA_037974365.1). Lineage (NCBI taxonomy): Eukaryota > Metazoa > Chordata > Actinopteri > Characiformes > Alestidae > Hydrocynus > Hydrocynus forskahlii. The sequence goes on along the minus strand of JBBPCX010000035.1, from coordinate 912,470 downwards.
GATGAAGCCCTATCCCACGCTTCATCTGCCTGCAGTACATCTGGATCAGTCTTGCTGCATGGCCCCCGTCCACCGCCTCACAGCTTCTACCCAAAAACCTTCCTCTTCCACTGAAACATCTGTAGCAGTCAATCCCTCCATCCACCCACCTCACACTCTTCTCTCTCACTCTCTCTCTCTCATGTTCTCTGCTCTCGCTCATCCCACCACATCTGTTTCCGCATCTCTCTCTCTCTTTCTCTCTCCTTCTGTTTTCCCTGCTCTCTCGGCCCAAAAAAAGCTAAACGAAAGAGATTAGTCACTTACAGACATATTATTTTATGCTTCCCAGTCCACAAGGGGGAGGGGCTGATGATATGGAGGCTTCCACAGTCTTCAGAGTCGAGGCTGTCATGTTATTACTGTGATTTTTTTTCCAAAGGTGAGTTACATTAATGTGACAGACAGAGGAGCTGAAAGAGAAACATTGAGACGGTGAGCCAGAGAGAGAGACAGGGAGAGACAGAAGAGAGAGAGGGGAATTGTGGAGAAAGCTGACTGATGGAGGAGGAGGTAGAGAGGATAAAAGGAGGGGAAGAGAGACAGTTTCGTTGAGGCAGATGGAGAGATGGAGAGTCTGTGGAGTTTTTTTTTTAAACTCTGCAGTCATCTCCTAAAGCAGAGGCTTTGGGTTGCAGCATTCAGTCGTCATGGGCACAGGCTGCCATTGCTATGGAAACTGCGGCAGGGAGGTTGGCGGCAATGGATGGAGAAAGAGAACAGGCATTTCGGGGAGCACCTGAGACGGATGGAAGACGGCATGGCTGGGATGGAGCGGATTTGAGCGGCAACCGCGAAGCCTCCAGCTCCAGAGCCAAATGATTACGTAACTGGATGTGGGCGTTCCAGCTCTGCACGTCTTTCGGACACAGCTTTTCAAAACATTGTCAGAGATATCAACAACTAGCCACAGTGGAGCTGTTTTCTGCATGCCATTCAAGATTCAAGATTTTTTATTTGTCACAAACAGTTTTTATACAAGTACAACATGTAGTGAAATGAGACCCTGAAATGTCTATGAGCCTGGGCAATATAGTAACAATAAAATAGAGGGGTAGATGAGATACAGTGAGGTAGAGAGTTCAGTTTTTGTTATAATGAACAGCTAAAGTTGTGTGTCATGTCCTGTGTTTTATGTTCTGTTCTGAGTCTCGGTTATGGCTATAAAATTCCTGAAGTGTCAGCAATTAAAACTGACAGTTATTGGATGAGATGAGTCTCTGATGAATCTGGTTGCTCTGGTCCTGCATTTCCTGCAATAAATGTCCACCAGAGACTTCCTTAACTGTCTCAGATGGTAGAGGCAGTGCCTCACCTTTTTGGACTAGGCTTGAATATGATCAGTCAGTGTCAAATCCTCAGAGATGTGAATGCCCAGATATGTAAAGCTGTTCACCCTCTCCACACACCATCATCATCAGCTTAGGAAGACCTCATCGCAATTTCTCTCATTACGATGAATCCCAGAGACCCTGTCCCACAATCTGTGGATGCTGTATGCTAAGACTGCTACCAAAAATGAGTATAGCCAGTTTACTAGTCTCCCAGGGCAAGCTCACAATGAGAATACATGAGTCAGGACAATTTATTAAGCTTTTGTTGCAGCTAAATCTGCTCTAAAATCTGTCCCCAAAAATTAGATTCTCAAGAGGAAACTTTTTACCATATGTATTGTGGTTTTTCTGCACATACAACACAGGTATACATGCTTAAGCTGAATTATTTTTTGAAGGGAAACTTTTCAGCCATGCAAACTTATGTTACAAGTATCAAAATCAAAACACGTCTCGCCCCGGAGACTGCAAGTTAAAATGATGCAAGCAAACATAACTAACTTTACTTGTTCGAAGAATTTTATTCTATGGACCACTGATTATGATTAAAAATGGTCCTTCATGAACCCAGCTTTACATCATAATTACATCACCATGCACAGCCCCCTTGGGTCTCAGTTATTCACTTATGATTGGGTTATCAAACTATTATGCCTTCTATAAATTAACTTCTATTATCATGCCTTCTTCAGTTTCTCTCTCTTCACTGGTGCCACCAGTCCTGGAATGCGACCGAAATGCCTCCCAACTCACTACTTTATTGGCCTAAATCATCATGAATTATTTAGCTTACTAAATACCAGTAAAACTGCATGGATCAATAAATTCCTAATACGTTCTCATTCACATTAGTATTCAAGATTCACATAATTCCCCATTAGCTACATTTGCATTTGTTAGTGAAACTAAATTTATTCGTTCTTATGAAAAATTTTGCATTGCAGACTTACAGTATTGTGGCATAAGGTACTTTGCAAAATTCAAGCCACACCACATTTCTTTAGATTTTGCTTTGGATCACCTTGTTGGTACTATCTGATGTCTGTCAAGCTGTCTTATCTTTGGCATATTGAGTAGATTAATTAAAGAAATGTTGTACTGCTGCAGGGTGCAAAGTGCTTAAATATACAAGTTGTCTACATAAAAGTGTTCAACCACTCAGCATTCAGCACCACCAGTATACTGATCATTGCCTGATCATCTGGAATCATCTGCAACCAGTTTCTTCACTAGTTCAGACAATAAGTTGTGCAAAGATGTGCTTTGGTCCACTTGAATGATTCATACGTAGGTATCTGTGTGGCTTAACAAACAAAAAAAAAAAACAGTTTTGCTCTACAGACCACTGCTGAATCGTGATAAAAAAAAGTGTTTTTCCTTGAACCCAGCTTTATGTCATGATGACATCACCCTTCACAGCTCCCTTGTTTCTCTATTTTCTTGGTTCCACTCGAGCAGGTTTAAGGGCCAGAATGGTACTAGTTTTGCCAGCCTGGGTCCAGTGGAAATGTGCAAAACAGTTTGAGATTAGACTCCAGCACCTTGTCAGTGGATCAAAAAAAGCGCTACAGAGATAAAGATTGACTCTGCCCGCAGGCTTCCAGCTCTCTGCCAAGGGAGATCTATGGTACAATGGTTAACGCGTTTGGCTACAGGACATCATCTCGCATTGCACAGAATGGTCTTTTTGCACATACAAAGGAAATCTGCACTATTAATAGCAGCTTGGCCCCTCTGACCCAATGCCAAATCCCTTCTGTTGCCTGGCTGCAAGTCAAGCTTGAGAGATGCTGATGTTGTGACACCTGCCAGGCTGTGATCGTATTTCTGTTGACTCAGCAGAGTAGCCGAGAGTGTTTAACAAATGAAGATAACCTCTTCCAGCATGACGGTGGAAACATATCCATGCTGTTACATCACTACGACTGGAGAATAGACTGTGTCTCCAGCATTTCTCCAGTAGACCAAGATGTTCAGAGTCCATAGCTGTGGTGTGCATTGCAGTTACAAGGGAGTGTTAAAAGGCAGGATCTACATTTTGCAGTGTAATTGCATTTCCCAATGCTCAAGTTCAACTGTAACTGTGCTTTATTAAACAGTGTTCTGCCCTGTTGGCCCTGGCGAGCAGCTGTGCAAGCCTCAGAAAGAGAGAGAGAGAGATAGAAAGAGAGAGAGAGAGAGAGAGAGAGAGAGAGAGAGAGATTCTGATTAGGCCAGCGCCCTGAGTCAGAGCCAAAATTAAACTGATCAGAGCTGAGGCCTTGAGAAACAGGGAAAAAAAGCCACTCAATTATGCACCAATCAGCTGGAGGCACCCCCACGCTTAATACCACTGATTTGTACCCTTCACCAAGCTTCTGACTAGCTAGCAGGGGGTGGGGAAGTGGAGGGTGTGGGACTGACCCCCCTTTTGACATTCCCAAACACACACATACACACACACACCAAGGGCCATTTCTTGTTGGCCATAATGGCATACGGCTTTGGAGCCTGATTCCTATTTCTGCATGTTAATGAAGGGTCATCACTGGGATTCTGTGATGGTGTGAGAACTTTTAAAAGAGAAAGAGAAAGAGCAGAAAAATAAGAAAAAATGCTCCTAAAAGATAATCGCAAATCTATTTCAAAGTACAGTATCATCGCCAGGCCAACATATCACAATAACATATCCATCGACCATAAACCGCCCCCCCCCTCCCTCGAGAAATCTCCCGGCGAAAGCAGGCTCTGTGCAAATCCTGCTTCCTAAACCTGCCATCTGTAATGTGATGCGATGTCTGGCTAGGCCTAATCCGGGCCCCATCTCCCTGTTTACTTATCCCCATCCCTCGCCCACAGCAGTCCCGTCCACCGGGGGATTTGATGTGACAGGACGGGGAAAGGGGGGGTTGGGCGGGTGAGGGCGGCTGGCACTGAAAACCAGAACAGCACTGGAGCTTCAGACCAAGAAAAGCAAGGGCGACAAGGGAGGATACAGAGGTGTCATTACACGCAGGATGAAGCCAAACCCATCATGTTCATACCATGTGTTTTTTCTTTGCAAATCTCTAGAATTTAGCAGCGGTTTAAAAAAGGGTCACTGGAATTCCTCAAGGCATATCCTTCCCACCACCCCACCGCATCCTGAGCTGGTGTGGGCAGGAAAATGCAGCTGATAATAAGATGTCCTTGGAATTAGGAAAGGACATTTTTCAATTATGATATGAACTAAAGTACTGTGGAAAAGTCCTAGGCTTCTGTCCAAAGTGTTTAAAGCCAGTGAGGGACTTTGAGCACTGAGGGACTTTCTGCCACAATTTAACTTTAGGATAAATGAAAACAAGAAAGAATCAAATAATATCACAGTTTGTTTGTATATAAAAAGTACCTGATTTAATTTAGTGAAGCATTGATTAAGCTGAAGCAAGTATTTGAGGTATTTGATGTAGCCCTGGGTTTCCACAAAGGGAGGTCAGGGAATGATTATGCAAACACATAGACATGAATAACATAATTTACTATGGCAATAATATTTGTATACATTCCAATATTAGCTTATAAAAACATATATCGCTCAGCTAAACAGGTTTTAAATATCATTTTGACTTTTGCACAGTACTTGAGATGAAAAGTAAAACAAAACATTTTGCCTTTTTTGTAAAATTTTTGACAACTTGTGTCAAATGGAAGAAAGTCAGACTCACAGAATGCGAATGGAATGCAAATTTGCCTAATTACATAGATAACTATACAATTAATCATGTGATTATGTAATCACGGATAAACGTATGGCAAAAGGACTTCTGAGGGCCGAGAAGCAGATCCTCTGCTGAATCCGGGTATTCGTGTGGATCCGACAATTAAGTCAGCAGGGATATCTGACATTGCAGGGGCCAGTGGGAGGACAAATGGGCCGCTATCAGTGGCGCTTATTAGTGCTTGATTAGAGAGTTGTGATGATCAGGGTTTTCGAGGTTGGCTCTCGGTTAGCTTAAAAGCTCGAGCAGGAGGCTGATGGGGTCTTCAGTGATTAGGGTAATTGCTGCTCCAAGGGTTACTGACCCTTCCATTCAACTGGCACTGCTGCAGGACCCCCGCTGCGTGTGGACGTCACCGCTCAGAGAAGTGCCGAAATAAATTCTTAATAATAAAAAAAGGAGAGGGCCACGTGGGGGGTGGGGGTGGGGGGTGGGCTGCAACGACTGCCTCCAGAGCAGCTCAAGCACAGCGTCATAGGAGCTATAAGAGTGTCAGTGCCTGGCCGCGACAATGACGCTGGCCAGGATTTCAAGTGGGGTCAAAATTATTATGCATAATGGAAACCGACAGCAAGTGCAAGTCCTAATAGTGTCAAACAGAAAATGGAGGAAGTTCTGACAAGGCCTTATCAGCAACTTTTAAGTAGCCTATTACTTCATAATAGGCTGTTCAGAGCATCTTTTCATAGTCACTCATCTGAAAAAATAATGACTTTTGATTTCCACTCAAGTGGATAGTACCCATTTCCAGCACGTTTTAGGTCTAGATTACATTTTTTTTATCAGTGTATAGAGAGCATTACACTTCTAAGAGGGTTACTTTTCAAAGTGTTCACTTTGGTGCACCGGCTGTGTCTTTCTTTAATCCAAGTCATCATAGTGTCTGATTACGGACTACATAGTACGATAGTCTTTAAACTCTTTTTTATATGTTTTCTTGGCTGCAATCAGTTCTTACTGTCCAGTTGTTTATCTCCTCCGAAAAAATCAGCCCAAACAGGGATGGGAAAGAAAACTGAAAAGCTCATCTCACTGCCCAAAATGACTCCATATCGAAGGAATGGACTTGGAAATGTCTTCCAAACCCAATCCTATGTTCAGTTAGTGTCTCAAAGCAAAAGCTCCGTCCTTGGGTCAGAATTTTGGCTGTCTAAAAACAGATTTATACTTCCATGATGCACATAAAATATATTTGTGGAGAGATATGGAGCAGGGGTTTATGGGCAATCACACATTGCAAGAGCTTGCAAAGGAGTCAACGTGCAACGACTCCAGAATTGAAACCTGCTTTTTAAAAATCTGGTGCTGTGCATCAAACACGCATTGACTGATGAACAGGAAAGTCATGGATTGAGTGGACATTGATGGCATTCTGCAGACACCGTGGCCCTGTTGACCACAAAACCTGACTTATCTCAGACTCAAGTCAAAAAGTTGATGTCTTGAGACTTGAAAAAAGAAAAAAAGACTTGTTACTCAACTTTGACTTGACTTTGGCTCAAACCTGAGTTTTGGGCTCAAAAACATTTTTCAGGTAGATTTGTTTCTTAATGTTAGTGAAAGGACGTTTTATCAAAGTGGTTCTTTCAAAGGAATCAGTTCAATAAACTGCAAGTAATTTTCATGATTCATTAGTGACGACCTGTAATTATGATTTTCTTATTTTATTTAAGAGGACAGGTGAGACAAGTGTGAAAATTTAAATGTTCAGATGTATTTGGTTACTTTAAAAGAGAAAACATATTTGATTGTTTTTATTTATATACTTAGTCCACAAGGGAAAATGAGGTCTATGCATTTCACCCATCCTAAACAGTTTACACACACACACACACTGTAAGAGTCATGAGCAATTTGCACACATACTGGGCTGTGTGCACATACCCGGAGTAGCCCTGGGCAGCCACAGCATCCAGGGAGGAGTTTTAGGGGTTAGGTGCCTTGTTCAAGGGCAGTTCAGCCATGGATGGAGAGGGCTTTCGCCCCACACACATTTTTCCTGTCAGTCCAGGGAATCAAACTGGTGTCTTTTTGTTTCCGCTTCTCTAACCTTTAGGCCTTGACTGCTCCCTTTAATGCTGATGACTTCAATGTCAATTTCCCACACACTACTCCCTCATTTAAATGGGTTACATTTTTGTCATCATAATATTTTGTTCAGTTTTGAATTTGTATTACATTTGCTGAAGAATGCATGAGGAGGAAAGGTTTAAGACTCAGGACTCAACTTGAAATGTGCATGTATTGACTCAGGACTTGAGACTTGCCTGTACTGACTCGAGACTCGACTTGAGACGTGCCTGTATGGACTTGGGACTCAATTGTCTGTATTTACTAAGGATTTGAGACTTGCTTGTATTTACTCAAGACTTGTCTTGAGATTTGCCTGTATTGATTCAGGATTCAATTTGAGATTTGCATGTACTGACTCAGGATTCGACTTGAGACCTGGCTGTATTGACTCAGGACTCGACTTGAGAGGTGCCTGTATTGACAAAGGACTTGAGATTTGCTTGTATTGACTGGGATTCGACTTGAGACTTGCCTGTATTGACTTGGGGCTTGACTTGAGATTAGCCCGTATTGACTCAGGACTCTAGTCGAGATTTGACTGTATTGACTCAGGACTTGACTTGAGACATAATTGTGCTGATTTAGTCTTTCTTGTTACTTGCACCTCAGTGACTGGTTCTTCTCTCCTCTTTATATCTTTTTATTTAAATGTGTTTTGGGTGATCTAATGCTATGTGGACAGCTCTAAGTACAGATGCTAGTCAGGGATGAATATATACATCCATTCATTATCTGAACCACATATCCTAAACCAGGGTCATGGCGGGTACTGTAGCCTATCCCAGCAGTCATAGGAGAAACACCCTGGATGGATTGCCACGCTATTACGGCCTTTGTCCGAGAAACAAAAAGTGTGTGTGTGTGTGGGGGGGGGATGATTTTGAAAAGAGAGGGGGTATGTCCTCCCCGCTATAATGGTTCTGGCGCCCATGGTCTCAGTGCATCACAGACAGTAGTGAGGCATCATCTGATCAACTACAGCAGAAAATAAAGGAACTGTCTGGTCTTACTTGTTGGTACATTGAGGTCCATTTTAAATGTTACAGTGATAAAATGAAATGCCTCTTAATACATAGTGCTGCATAAGCGTGGAGAGGGTCTCTTATTCAGAGTCACTTACAGCTAGCAGCTATAAGTATCTATTAGTGAACATATATAGTCAAGAGACCATCCCCGTCTATGATTATCCCAATGAAGCCAGAAGATAAATCATGATAATCATGTTCATTTTGATCAAATTTGCTTGCTAACTCTCTGACAAGTTTCAGAATTACTGAGCAAGTGAAACTTTAGATACATTTCACATGTTCAAAGAAGTTTCACAGCATAATGCACCTGGTTCCACCTTTGAACAACTGCATTATGAACTGTCGATTTGAATCAAGTGTTTGAACCAGCAGTGAAAGAAAAAAAATACAGGCTGCAACTGGAGAAGCCTGATCACATGAGAGTGATCAGCATAGACAGAGGAAAACATACCCCTGGTTCATCCCTCTTACTTGTAAATTCTTCAGGAACGAGGTGAGAGGCCAGCAAGTGTCAGATCCGGTCAGCTTGGCTAGCGAGCAGGTGCTCAGGAAGTGAGGAGAGAGCCCCTAGACTTCCTGTCTTATCTTTTCCTCTGCGCTGCATAGCAGATCAAAGAGATGGAGGCTAGACTTTGATAAGGAGCTCATGGAAAGAAGCACAAGCTGCGTGTGGCGCGTGTGTTAATACAATCGATCTGTGCCTCCTCTCTACCTGCCTGCTGCTAGCTTCCCTAGCCGTGCTACGCAGATGCACAGCAGGCGCAAACCAACCTCACTTCAGGAATCCAGCACCAGTGTGTGAGGCTGAAGGAGGGACAGGACACACGACCTTGGTGGCAACTTCATTTTTTGTTATTATTTCACTGGCCTGCCATAATGACGGCCTTTTTTGATGAACCGAGGTTCCATAACAGAGTGCTTATGCCGCCTTTGCTGGCCAGCCACACATGAATGGGTTCTGATTCAGAAGCAGTGAGCGCATTTGTTTTCAAGGTGCTCTGGTCAAGGCTTCCCTGCAAATTCTTGATTCCATGAAACAATTTTTCACATATTCTTTTTTATGGATGCTGTCCATAAAAGGTTTGTGGACGCCAAGTGGTCTTTTGAAATGTTTTATTTTTTTTTACTGTAAAAGAATCCATACACAGCGCCGCAGAAGCACCACTTCTGGTTCATTGAAAAGGCACATTACAGAACATACACAAAAAGTTTCAGAAACCTGGGGTGCTGAAACATTTGCACACAGCTATATTTTAATGGCCAGTGCAGCTACATCAGAAGTACATAAAGGGCTTCCCTGCAAAAGCTTTAATTGCATGTCCATGAAACGTTTGGGGACGCCCCAAACATTTTCAAATGTTCACTGTAAAAATAAAGAATAAAGAGTTCTGTACTGAGCAACACAGAATAATCACTTTTGACCCATTAAAACATTTTTTAAACCATTGAAAGCTTCTTTACAATCACATATCTATAGAATATCTAAAATGTTCCATACACAGCACCACAGACAAACCACTTTTTGTGACGTCCCCGATCAACAGGTCATGGGTTCTTGTTTTATTTTGTCAGTCGACCCTCACAATACCCTCACATTACCCCTTTTCTTCCCCTGAGTGTGTTCTTTGGTAGAGTTTTGGCCATTGAGCCATTCAGATTTTAATTTCTTTTATTTTGATTTATGTTAGATTCTATTTAGACTTATAATAGACTTATTTATTTTATTTTATGATTGTATTTTATCTTACTTTTTATTTTTACATTATTCTGGTGTCTATTCTGGTGTCACCACATGAGTTCTTGTTTTAGTTGTCAGCTGACCCTCACAATACCCTCACGTAACCAAAGACTAACCAAAGGCTGTTTCCTAAAAACTGGGGGTGTTCAAACTTTTGCTCACTGCTGTATTTTAAATGGCTCCGACCTGGGAGGGTTTTTCTCTACCTCCTCTTCTTCTTCAGGACCCTGATTTATTAATCGTGCAGATGAAAACTTACGCCCCCTCATTAATTTCACAGAGCGCAATCCATCATAATTACCTTCAAATAAGTTGTTGTTATCACTTTAATTTAGATTGGTTGCCGAGGCGCTCACTCAAGAGAACACCCAGCGAGGACATGCTCTCACACTAATACACCAATATACACACACACACCAATGCTCAAACACACATACACACACAGACACACACGCAAACACACAAGAACATGCACACACTTACTCCCACACACAGAGTTAGCAAACCCAGCATTACAGCGTGCTCTAAAACACAGATTTCTTTTTCTAATGCCATCACACGCACACACACACACACACACACACTGCAGGTTGAGCAAATGGGCGACGCAGAAATGCAATTACACACCGGCACGCACCCACTTTTCTGCTTTTACAGTGCCATAATTCATAAATGAAAGCAGCCTGATCCAGAACATTGTTATTGTGTGTGTGTGTGTGTGTGTGTGTGTGTGCATGATGGAAACATGTTTGCAGAATCATATGTTGTGCTTTGCCACCCAAGCCTGTTACCTTGGCAGTCACACATTGCAGCTCACACACGCTTCATGAAATGGTGGGCTTGCTTTAAAGCACTCTGACACGTTCCACTCCCACATACACACACACACATAAACACAAAAACCAGGATGTTTTCTAGACTTCATTAATATTATTTTCTAAGAAGTCTTCTCCAGGTTGAACTTCACTGTGATGTACGTGTGTTCATAATTTTACAACCTTACTGAAGTTATCATTGTGGAGATATAAAATATATTAAGTTTTTATACCTATTATATGTTTGCTTATGGTCCAAAGGGTCCGAAGTATCTCTAAAATATCAATTTTACAGGAAAAGGCAAAAATACCTGTATACGTTTTAAAATAAGTTTTAAAACATTATTATTCTAAATCATTTTAAGGCATTTTATAGGTCTGTTTTATTTTACGAAACTTTCAAACAATTTGGGTTCGAATTATACAGAAAAGTAAAAATCCTAGAGATGCACATGTTGGACAGCAGCACTCTCTCCATATCTCTCTCTCTTTCTCTGGGTACGCACATATTATATATGGATATATATGTATGTATGCATGTATGTGTATATATGGATGGTTTTGATGTTTAGTTAAAAGAAGAAAAAGTAAAATGTGATTCAGATATAAAGAAAGATGCAATTCCCAAGGACTCGTCCTTTTGAAAAAAGTCCTGTATTTTACATGTGAACTGTCTAAAAAAGAACCGGCACGTGACCATGCATTAGAACATACTTTTTTCACATGATCACAAGTATTTTTTTAAACATTATGTGAGTTGTGAAATTATTCATACAGGTGATTATTCACACATGAAATTCAAGTGTGTTCTGTAAAGGTCTCCACTAACAGGGTTGACATTATTTCATTTACAGAACACAACAAAGCAGTGGGACGGTCCCAGCCAGCTGAAATTATGAATAAAGTTCACAAACAGCGGAGCCTAAGCACAAAGAAGAATTAAAATAAGGTGGAGTTCAAGTAGTTAGGTGTTTTTCTGAAAGCGACAAACGGCTGTGTTCCAGGATGCTGCGGTTGGGCTCTATACATGGTAACCAGCCATGGCAAATTACACTTCACACTCTTTCTGCAACATTTCCGCCCACTGTTAGTTAAGGTCAATTGTTATTTTTAAGCCTATTGTTATATTGTGTTCCCACAGCATGCCACTGAGCAGGGAGGGGGAGGGCCTCTTATGAAAGAGAGAATATGTTGGAAGGTGGAGTAGCAAAGACCCTTGGACCATTCTGGAACTGAGCTAGAGCTGGTGTTGAGGGGAACAAGCATGCCAGATATTTATAATAAAACCTACACTTTACAACAAAAAAACATAAGCAATGTATTCCCAAAGGAGCATATCTTTCCCTTTATTTTAACCCTCTGCACCAAAAGTACTTTCTTACATGGAGGAATGTCAGTGGAGGAAGCTGTGTTTCAAGATCGTACATTGTGTATTAAAACAAGAAGAAAAAGAAACACGTAGTGTGAGAAGCCCAGTCAAGTGTGTGTGAGTGTGGAGGTGGACGGAAGGGGTGTGTGGCTCATTGTTTTGAAGGTGGCACAGATAGAGAGGAACTGTAAGTATATGAATTGTATGGAACATATTTAGTTGTAATTGTGAAAATCTATACATATATAGATTTCTT
>JBBPCX010000035.1:865609-880999 GCA_037974365.1 Hydrocynus forskahlii | reverse complement strand
ACACACACACACACAACACACACACACACACACACACACACACACACACACACACACACACACACACACACACACACCACACACACACACAGATGTCTGTTGTGTCAGGAGGGGAGCAGGCGGTGGTACCTCCACAGAGAGACATCTTCAGTAATATTTCCACGTTTTAAAGATTGATATTTTTCTATATCTGCTCCCTCATCACCTTTTCATCTCATTGTGCCCATTGCTTTTCATGGCCCCATCCAGATGTTTGAACCGTGTAAAGATTTAACAGAATATTTTAGCATTTTTTAACGTTGTTTCCATGTCTGTGTCCACGCCCTGGTTTCGTTTTGCAATGGTATTTTCCTGCAACTGTTCCGGACATGAGGAACATCACTGTTTCGTTGGTTTTCACCCAAACCCCCACCCCCACCACCTCCACCGCCTACTGTGTTTTTGCAGTTTTGAGACGTCCTGGCAATATACAAAAAAAAGGTAATCTATTTGTACAATAAGAGTGGCTTGTGTTGTGTTCCGAAGCTTCATGTATGATATATGAGCTGTTGGTTTGATATTAATGTTAATGGCTGTGAAATAACCATGTCGCACGATACCATACGACTCTTCTGTGACGTTCAATTACCAGTTCCAACCAAGTTCTGAAGGCCTCCCAACATGCCCACATCAGAGCAGAGCTTAAAAAGGCTGTATTGCATCATGGCTATGGACAAAAGGTGGAAAAGCCATTATAGAAACACTCAAAGGTTTAATAAGACCTTCATAAACTTGTCATAAACCTACGCAAAATCATTATTCCAAGGCTTATTCCAATAACTGTCTGATAATTTTGACATAAATTCAACACAGAAAAGTCAACAGGCCTTTATAAATGTATTCATAGATTTACATAGGGCAGCTGGTGGGTTGTGGGTTTGAATCCCAGGACTGCTACCTTGAGCAAGGTACCCTCCCCACACACTGCTCCCTGGGCTCCATTGTTAGCAGCCCACGGCTTCACTCAGGTGAATGGGTTAAATCCAGTGGACTCAAGATTTGTCCTCCAGGATCAATATAGTATGTAAAATAAAATGAAATTTAAAAATGTAAAAGTTGTCATGACAGGTTTATGAAGGTGTTATGATGCCATATTCTGGATTTCAGTCAAGTATTTCAACCTTAACTACTGGTAGGGGTTCCGCCCAAACTTAAGTGAGAGTGTCGCCAGCAAATGTATCACTGTTGGTAATGAGAATCATCTGGTCTGTCAGTGCTTAAGGTCTTTTCACACTGAACGTGACATGAAAATAAAAAAAACAATACAAAAATAAAAATCATCAACTTCAGATAAAACTCTGATTGCTCTGTAAAAGCTGTAAAAATCACCAGAAAATCATGGAGTCCCGTACAGCTCAGGGGACCAAAGCAACTGCTTACAGTATATCATTTGTAGACTGAAACTGAAATCTGTTCTACATGTTTAAATAAATTTTCTGGTGGCCAATTAAATTGGACAAACCGTCTATGTGGTAAGGTCTTCAGTACTCACATTCAGGTATTTTCTTCAATGGCCAAACATGAGCCATTAGAAAAGATCAAGTAAGAAAAAACATCTGATACTTTGTTAGTGTTCTTAAGTTTTATTTTTATAGCTGGAATTTGGTGCCTCTTCTCCTCCTACAGTCTTGAAAATATTGGCATGGTTCCAATGTCAAAACATTCATTAATGAGCAAAACACACAGCAGACTCATCAACAGACTTCAAGACACTAAAACAGTTATGAAACAGAAGTGTGTCACTGTTTGTTGTGGTATAATAAAAAAAAATAATCCTGTGAATGCAGCTAAGTGTTTAGCCGTACTTAACCACAAATGGCTTGGTAAAAACAAACTTATTTTGTCAGTTAAAAACAATGCTCTCCAAACAATGGTTTTATTGCAACCGCACAGTCAAACATTGCAAATTTCTTCCCACCCCCATCGTGATCCTCTTACATAGCACCCAATACTCATAAACACATATTTTCTCTGATTATTGAGCACTAGAGGATCTCACAAAACTTTTGTCCATAGCCATGATAAAATACAGAAACTTTCATTTCAACAATAGGAATTCACTTTTATTTGCTTTTTCAGTCACTTATGTACTTGCATTACACAGTTTATACCCTTTAATACAGGCTACTGTGATTTTTTTTTTGGCGTCCAGGTTTGTGGGTATTCGTTGCTGAGCAGTTTGTGGAAGGGTCTTTTACAGGGCTCAGTCTGGGAGAAACTGTACTCTGAATAATACGAAAACATATCTGACTGACCTGGCTTTATCATGGAGCGAGAAAATGATCATGAACCACATGATTTTAATTGCTTTTGTGTATTTTGTGTAGTTTTTTGCTATTTTTTGTCTTTGCGGGATTACATTGAGAATATATCATTACTGCCATAAAAACTAATTTCTTTAATACACTTCAAACGATGCTAGTGATTTACGATGCTCCAAGTGATTTCAGACCCTTTTTATTGGTCCGTTATAAGGAACTGTTCTTAAAATCTAATGCTGAGTTTCAAATGGTCAAAATAAAATAACAGAGTTATGGGTTTTCCTATGACCACGAGTTGGTTTGTTTAGAAAGGAATGGTTCTAATGCTTTGTAGACAGATGTTACCCCATTCTCCCCATCACTCTGGCCTGGCCCAATCAGGCATGAAGAGTGTAACATACCGTATCACATCAGCTATCAGCAGACCTGCCAGCATTACCCGACTCCCCCGGCTTTGTCCAGCCTGGGAATAACCTCTTTTCAAGACATCTATGCTTTGATCAGCTTATTAGTGTAGAACATTTAGAACAATGACTCAGTCTTTGGATCTAAACCAAAAAAAATATGATATATGTTGCTTTAGTCAGGAATAATATGGAAGAGGGTGTATATGTGCACACATATACACACACATCGAATGTCAGACAACGCAAGGAATTGCTGAGATTAAAATGCTAATGTTGCTAACAGAGAATGAAAGAAGAGTGAACTTTTAGCTTTTTTTTTAACATGAAATCATGTTACAAAGTGGGTATCAGTTTAAACTCATCAATATTTGCATGTGTACAATATTTGCAAATGGACAGTGTCACAGTCTTTGACATCTATTCTTTGTACCCTAGCACACGGCTGTCAAAATGCAACAGTGATAATATGGTTAAAAGTGAAGAATGTCAGCTTTTGGAGAGCATTTACATCTAGATCAAGAGAACCATATCACAGAGGCAACAATTAACAATTAGTGTTAGGCCTTCAGTTTGGGCCATAAACATCAAAACTCCAGACAAACACTTCTACAGTAATGGTAATTTCTACTTGCATCCCTAAGGAATTAATATCTTGCACATCAATACTTTGTGGCTGTTCTAGATCAAACACAAACACCTGAAGCTAGTAAACATTCTTATCTGACAACATTACCATTTGTATGTTTTGCAGCAATTTTCAGTTTTACAGCGATTCTTTCAGTAAAAATCCCTGCCATAGAGCTGCCACCACTGTTTTCCAATTCTAATCTGACTGTAACCTGGTTACACAACTATCAGTGATATAACTAGAACCTCCAGAAGGCATAGAGTGTCAGTTTTCTTACTATACCCGCCCCATCCAGTGTAAATTAAAATGTGATTTTCTAAATGTTCTATCTGTTTTGTTGTGTAGTCAGTTTAACATGGATTCTGGATTGTGTCTAGCTACTGTAATTAACTTAGCTGTTATTGGTAATTGGGCAAATTAACATATTTGAGCTATAGAACACAAGAAGGAGAGTATCCTTGTGAATATTGTTATGGCTGTGATGTGGCTACACAACTCACAACTTTTCAACTAGTATGAGAGTTTGGTTAGAACTAATGGTCATATAAAATTACATAAGCTGCCATACACTATATGGACAAAAGTACTGTGGCACACCAGTTTTTAAGGGTTTGGACTAGGCCCTGTACTTCCAGTGAGTGAAGGGCAATCTCAGTGTTTTAGCATACCAAGACATTTTGGACAACGCCATGCTTCCAACTTGGTGAACACAGTTTGGGCAAGAACCTTTTATACTCCAGCATGACTGTGCCCCAGTGCACAAAGCAAGGTCCATAAAGACATGGTTGGATCAGTTGAGTGTGGAACAATTTGACTGGTCCACACAGGGCCCAGACCTCAACCACATCCAACAACTTTTGGATGAACCGGAACAGGAACTGCGAGACTGTGGGGGTGGGGTGGGGGGTCGGGGTGGTTTGGTAACTCCCTATTAATGTAAAGTAAAGTGGCCCCTTAAATCTATGTATTTGGATGCAATGCTCAGTGTAATGCTCAGGCAACCCAATACTTTTGTCCATATTATGTATTTACAAATGTGTAATGTGTGCAGGCCCATCACCACGCACTGGGTACATTCCCTGGTGATGCTCAGCCAGGCCTGTAATGCAGTCAGTTTCAGTTCTTGCTTCTTTCTGGTGCTTTCTTCAGTGAGTGAAGTTCAGTTCAGGTAACTGACGTTGCCAGTCAAAAGAATTCCACTTTTTTGACCTTGAAAAACTCCATAGTTGTTTTAGTAGCATGCTTAAGGTGATTGGGTTGCTGCAAATGGAAATGCCATTCAAGGTTAGGTGAGCTTTGAATGATCCATTTCTGCTAGTCGTAGGCCACAATATTTCACAGACCCTTTTTCCTCCACAGTTTTCTCATTTTTGTACAAATGAACCTCCATCTTATTCCAACACATTTGCTTTGACCTAGAACTCTACAGACTTTTGAATGCATTTCTTTAGTAAGCTGTAACTTGGCCTGGTTTATCTGTCCTTAACGTTTGCTGAACTCTCGCCTCTTATCTTTATGGCTGAATTATTTTGTGAATAATTTTCTCTCCAAAGGTTTTTCTTCTGGAAATATTCCCATTGTGGCTTTACATGGTTTACAAGTCGTCAGATACAAAGCAGAGGTCTAGCAGAGTTAAAGTGTTGCTGAGGTATCTGACAATAATGTAACTAGTGTTGCACTATTAGTATGAGATTGCACAGGAGGCAATTAGCAGCACTGACTTTAAATCAAATCCTTTTGTCAGAACCATCATAAAACAATATCTCAAGCATCAGGTAGTATATTCATGACCATTTCATGTAATACCTTTCTGTGATACCTTTCTTCGAGTATCTGGTTCCATACACCACCTCTGTGAGCAGTTCTGACTCAGTAAGTTGAATGAACTAATTATGTGGAAATTTGGAAAAATCTATGGAATTCCACTCTAAGGTTCCTGAAATGTGAGTCTTTATTTAAAAATGCCTGTGATTTGTATATAGTTGTAAATATCAGGGAATTGAAGCTGACATTCTATA
The DNA here is from genome assembly GCA_037974365.1 of Hydrocynus forskahlii. Taxonomy (NCBI): domain Eukaryota; kingdom Metazoa; phylum Chordata; class Actinopteri; order Characiformes; family Alestidae; genus Hydrocynus; species Hydrocynus forskahlii. The sequence continues at coordinate 875,646 of JBBPCX010000035.1, read as the reverse complement.
CTTTAAGACTCGTGCAACTCAAATATACTGCAATTTTGAAGCTAAGACATCAAAAACTGGCATCACTGTCCAATTACATAAGATTTAATCTAATTAATGCAAGATCATTAGACTAGTTTCATTTCAGTAACCAGTGCTACTTGGCTTACAAAAAATGTTTCTCACTTCACCCTTGGATACTCAGTGCTTGGATTTTATCCGCCTTGGTATTTGTGTTAGTGCTATCTTCTCTGGGCGAGCCCCTGAATATTTATTAGTCACAAACTTCTGTTACGAAAGCGGAAGCCGAACGATGCCGGCAGGCATTTTATTTTCCCCTCTGACTCTGTTTATTTTTCGGGTTGGGGTTTGTTCTCTTTTCCCCAGCGTTTCGGCTCCCGTCCCTACTGAGAACATGCTTTTTTTGCTCACGGGGGGAATTAAAGGGCTGCAGAAGACTTTCATATGTGCGCGTTTGCGTGTCGAAGCTCTGAGGAGTGGCTAAATGCAAATCTCCAGAGGGGCTACAGGGAGAGGAGGAATAAAATAAATAAATAAAAAAAACAGAATAAGGATGAGGACCAAATGTGTCCTCCAATAGAAAGTCTCAAAATACAGGGCACAAAGCACACACACACACCGTGTACATGCATGCACGGCATACACACATGTACACACACTCACATGTACACACCTGCCCATCTATATGAAAGGAAACATACAGGAACAGTGCACTTTCTTATCTGCAGGCATGCACATGGCAGAGCAGTGCTGGTGCTGTCACTGCAGACTGTTCAGCCTCAGCCTGAGGGAGGAACAGCTGGAGCAGCTTCGGGATTTTCCAACATTTCTTCCCAGGTGTAACCCGGCATCAGTATGCCCTGAACATCCAGCATAATTGGGATGACAATTTAACGCAATCGAGCTATCCATGCTCTGCCCGATTGCGATGTTGAACAAGCTTTTACACAACATTGGCAGAAATCTCATACCAGCTATTAAGTAACTGTCCAGAAAGAAATCTTAAACTTAACCCTCAAAACTGTATCAGTAAAATCAGATTTCACCCAAAAAAGCAGTTTAAAACTGGTGTTTGCTCTCCAACACACTCACCATTTGCTGCTATTTCACTCGGTGGTGCCACTCAGCTACTTTCTGGCCCCCCTCCCTCTACAGCTTATGGGCGGAGACTATCCTGAAAGTTCTCCCAGGTTCAAAGATCTTGCGTTTTTTTCCGTCTTTTCTAAGACCTAAAATAAAGAAAATTGGACATTTTCGTTCTTTTTGGGCATTTGCATGCGATGATGTTTTTAAAAGCCCATTAGCAGTTATTATTACATTATTACATGTTTTTTTATATTACAAAAACTTTGGTTGTATGTGACACAGGAACACCAAACAAAGCTCAGCATAAGCCTCAACACAAACCAGGGAACTTCCATATTAGGACTTGTTTTGCTGTATGATGACAATTTACCATTTACCGCTTTTGGTACAGATCCATGCTGCTTGAGTTGTAGGGGTTAATGTTGGCCTACATAATGTTGAGGATAAAATTAGAAATGGCACCAACCTGGCACCAGGTACCTGCAGTAAATGCTAAACAAAATATGCTGTAATAAATCTAGCCCAAAATAGCGTGCACTCACACTGTGTGATGACGTTAGATGTGTTTTTCTGTCTGGAAGGTGGTGGAGTGTCTGATAGCCTGCTATTAGACAGGTTCCACTTTACAATAAGACTACCCTTAAAAAGGGTATATAAGTGATGTAAAATCAGGTTTTTAATTAGGTTGTAGATTGGTAATCAGGTCGTTAATTAGGCTGTAGTTAATAAGCAGGTGTGATACATTGGCTCAGGCTCACTATTTGGCAAGATGTTTTAATGGTAGTAGCATGTTAACAAAGACCTGATTAAGTTAACAGTTTATCATTTTGCCTAAGAAAGGGACAAGATAAGCAATCTAGCAAGATCTTTGCTATCTTTTGAGAATATATAAAATAAACATAATTTGATACAAGGGAATACCCTCAAATGACAAGGACCTTTTGCGCTGCAATGGGATTTTCAGCTGGGGGAGAGAGAGAAGGAGAGAGAGAAAGAGAGGAAGATACAGAGGACAGAAGGAAATGGAGATGGTCGATCCACTAATCAGGAGCAGCTGAAAGTAGAAGAAGAAGAAAAAGAAGAAGAAGAAGAAGAAGAAGAAGAAGAAAATGGGATTTTCTGCTGAAGCTTGTCCTAGCTAGCAACTGCATTTGTGGGTGGCACAAGGATTATAGGATAAAATGATAAGTTACAATGTCTGCTTTATGAAATGCCCCCTCCCTCCTTAATAATAATAATAATAATTATTATTATTATTATTATTGTTATTATTATTATTATTATTATTATTATTATTAATATTAGTAGTAGTAGTAGTAGTATAATAGCATTATCACAAACGGCTCATTTTCCAAAAATCAGTGTCTCTTTAATAAATTACCTTCTTTGACCCTGGATCAGAACACAACACAGCCATGCTTGTGCAGCTTAATGATCCAGTGTTGTAAATGTGCTGAATTTGTTAGTTCATACTGTGGGTAATGGCTGTGTGTATCTGTCTAGTTTGCTGTATATAGCCAGGAGGCAAGAGTCAAATCAAGCCATCCAACTTTTCAAGCTACTTCTGTTAAATTGGCTTTTTTCCCTCGTTTTTGCATCATCTAACTGCTATCTGAATACTGATGTACTAGCAAGTTGCTGTTTGATCCTTGCGAAACATCACCCTTACCGCAAAAAAAAGCGCCTCAGGAAGGCATGGAAACGATCTGAGAAGTTGCCCTGTGAGAGCTCTGAAGCAGCGGCCTTAAACAACATTAGCGACTGAGCTTTCCCTTGTAATAATATCTGTAAACAAAAAGCCACAGATGTCTTGTGTTGTGTTGGAGAATCAGCATGAAGTGCGAAATTGTGAAGAGTTAATTAACAATTCATGTAAATTTGCCATTTCTGGATTGAAACGAGCCACCCACCCCCCCTCAATCAAGTTAACAAAGGGGTGAAATACAGTGAAAAGCAATACTCTCCCCATTTTCCCCTTATATTCTCTATAGATCTTCTCTTCTATGCGCCAAACCACTCTCCAGTCCAGTGCGGTTTCATTCTCTTCCTTTGGGGACCCCCAGCCAGAACCCTCAGCCTGTAATTCTCTTTTCTAAACAGGTATTCAACATCCCATCCAATTGTGGTGTGTTTGAGCTGGAATAAAAATATGGTCTGGCCAGGGTTTCCCAATAAACAGACTTAAAATCCTCCAGCCCTCCATCCTCCCTCACTCATTCATTTCAGTGAAAATCTCGTTTCTCTGGTTTTGTCAGTTTTTTCTGCAGGATGTAAATATGCACTACATCATTTCAATCCCCTCTGTTAGTGCATTGTTGGGTTTTTTGTCTCTTTCTTTGTCCGTTTGCAAATCCAAACATTTTTTTTGTGAAGACCTGCTGCAAATGCAAAACTATGGCTCTTCTTTGAGTATATTATTGTCAGAAAAAAAACATGTTTTGTAAAAATTTTGATGATGAAATCAGAAATAAAGTAATTTAAAGATCTAATGTATGAAATGCATTGTCCGCGTTTCAGTTTATTTAGAAAGCCATACTAATGCACAGCTCTGCCTTACCCAGAGCAACTGACCCCATTTACACTCTGTAACTTTATGTGTCTTGAGTATTAGGAGTAAAGCCACTTGAACACACCAAGGTGCACTTGAACCAGATTTAAATGACTCAAACCACAGGAGACGGTCTGACATGTTACAGCAGTGTGAACACATTCTTAACTCCAAGATTCAACACCCAAAACCCCTCCCACTAGCATCCCAGCGCACCCTGCTGTTCTGCATTTGGAAGAGATGCCCTTCAGCAGTTAATTCAGCATCACTGCTCTTTCAGTTCAAATCCTGACGTGAGTTTCATTTCAATTTCGTATCCCACTCCGGATGTTCAACTAAAGCTCCCATTTTATTAAACTTCACCTCACCTCATTGCTTTTCAACATCTCACTACAACACACTATTTGACCCTTCAGCATGTAATATAACATGGTTGTGCTGCCTGACTACTTTTTATTAAAGTATGCCATCACACTTGTGTGCTTTCTAATGTGTTCGAACTGCTGATGTAACACTGCATGATGATGCTGATTAAAGGTTACAGCTGACATGTCATCATCTTTACATTTAGAGCATATGTATATGTTTTACATTTGACCATAGATCCATAACTAAATTACCCTAAAGTCAGGCTGCACCCAAGCGGTTGACTCACAACCTGATGGACGGACAGAATGCCATGCAGGACACTCAAAAGCACAACACAAAGAACAAAAATATGCAGACTTACTGTTTTTCCAACACCGGAAAACAAATACTTATATTTTGCACAAATACTTTGTGAAGAATTTATTGTCCAACCATTGTAACTACTATGGGACTGTAACCTCAGCAATCCCAGCTTGTGCTGTAATACAACAAACAATCATCCTGTTGAACAAGTCACAGTCAAATGAGTGACACCAGCATCAAGGTGAATATTGTCTCACTAGAGAGGAGATGTTCAGCTGCTCTGCAGTCAGGCGTCACAATCGGAGCAAATAACATGAAGAATTCACAGCACAAAGTAGTGGACTGTCGAATTTTAGTGTGGAACGCTAACACACAAGCAAAAAACTAATGGAGCGACAAGTAGAACTGTTAAAAACTTCCCCCGCTGAATGGGATAAATGTGGTTTATGATGTCAGTGATGCAGAGGGTCATTATTCTTTTCTCGTAAACCCTGTTTCTTGCAAACTGTGTAAAAGAGCAGTGCAATTGATTGGTTGTTGCATATGACTTGATTTGCAAATTTGCCACATAATGTTTGGGTTTCAGTCTGACAGACCCATGACACATTTAACTACAAGTGTAAACACGTGTCTAATATCGAATCATGATACAATATACATAATAGTCACATGAAATGATCCTGTAGTCTTTTACAACCATGGAACTCATGAGCAAACCTGAATTAAACCTCTGACACTCTTTAAAAAAACATTTTAGTTCCAGGTTTGTAAATGAGAGTGTGAAGAATATTTTTAAAAAGTTTAATGTTAATAACATTAACATAATTTAAAGACATGTTTACATAACATGGAGTTCAAACATCTCATTTACAAAAAAAAGGAAAAATGGCTAAGCCATTCACTGAAAGATTCTTTGGGGAAGCAAAATGATTCTTCTTTGGCTTCATGCAAAGAATCCTTTTTGGCTCTGTGCTTGCCAGCGGATCTGTCAAGGCTCTGCTGATAGGTCACCAGCCTCATAGTTATTCTGTGGGCTTCACTGTTGCCCTTTATAGCAGTGTGGTGGCCGGGTTCCTTCACAAACACCAGTTTGGGGAGGGGTGACATACAGAATGGACGAGAAATATGTTATCTTAGCCATGGGATGACAGCCGGGACCAAAACCACAGAGCTAAGGACCCCCTGCTCCCTGAGGCATCACAGGGAACTCTGGGGAGCGAAACGACCACTGCCAAATGCAGATCAGCCACCAACTGCTAGGCAGGCCAGACTGAAGTAGCCAGTTGCAGTAGGAAAGAAGCTAGGAATCCGTTCAACAAGGATGTAGACAAGATATTGGTTATGTGGTTATTAGTTTTTCCTATATACCATCTACAAATGTTCAAACTGTTAAAATAATTAACTGGCAAAGTAGGGGATTATCAAAAGTGCAACATAAAAAAAACAGTAAAAAAGTTGAAAAGTACTGAAAAGTTAAAAAAAAAGTATTGAAAAGATACCAATTCCACCTAAAAGAAAACTGGTAGAAGGTAATTCTCCTTTTAAAAATAAATAAATAAAAGGACATCTCTATACAGGATGTACATTAATAGTAAATGTAAATAGCCTATGACCCAAATTTCCTGACACATTGACTGACACCAAAGTTTTCCATCACACACACTGTTTCATTTCCACCATTTGGGCCTACTGGCAATGCTGATATACGCTGATGTCTGGATCAGGCTAGACGGTAGATGATGTAAAAACATCTGAAACCTGCATTCCAGATAGAAACTGAGCTATAAAATAGAAGTTAGTGTCAGGGTCTTGTTGGATGAGGCACATAATCCCAACTCTGTCAGATCATTTCACCGCTGACCTTTGTGATAAGCACTGAGCTGCTAGCAGTCAGCTTCTGTTTTCTCTCTCTCTTTCTCTCTCTCTCTTTCTTTAGGACAGAAGGATCTGAGCTGTTGGGAGGTTTCCCAGCTCCGAGATGCTGGAGCGCTTAGAGACGATTACGCTGTAATAGCTGAACATTTGCTGCGATTGCTCCGTTTAGCGGACAGACACTGCTGGGAAAACTCTGGAAAGGGAAGAGTGGTATAATTTCACCTTAAAAGATAAAGGACCTTTGCTTTAAGATAACCAAGACACCTTTTGGATCTGCACTGCTGCCGGTGTGCTTTGTGATTATCACATTTACTCATCTTAAAAAATGTTTATTTTAAAGTGCTCTTAATATAATGTACTTTGGTTCCCTTTTGCTGGATTTGTGCACTGATCTTCCAAAATATTAGGACCTCTCACAGATGAAGCAAAACTCATTATGACTGTGCATGTCAAGGTGTGGGATATGTTAGATTTTAACCCCTAGAGCGTAGTAGTAAGATCTAATTTCTACAAATATAAATGGTGTAAAACCGTCTGAAGCACATTATATTATGTTTGTTCTCCTACACACTTGCTGTTTGCTGCTCTTTAGCTCGGCATGCCACCACTTGGCTGCTCTGCGGACCCCCTCCCTCTGCAGGTTTTCACCACTCACTGGTGGGCGGAGACTATCCTGAAAGTTCTGGGCATTTTGTTCTTTATAGGTATTTCTTTATAGGTATTTGTTTGTGATACCGTTTTTGAAACCCAGTAGTGGTCATTATTACTACATGACATAGGAACATCAAACCTCAGCATGATGTCTGACACCTCGAGAATCAAGACAAAAAAAGGACCCAGATTCAACCTCTTTAGGTCTGAGAAACAAACGGATAAAAACACAGGATCTTTGAACCCAGGAGAACTTTCAGCATAGTCTCCGCCCACAACTGGGGGGGACGTAACCCACAGCGGGAGGGGGCCCGGAGAGTGGTCGAGTTCCATTTTGGTTGTTCACAATGAGTATGTAATTCTCCTTTTACACTTAATTTCATTCAATTTTGTTGAATCAGCATACGTGTACAGCATCACCATTTTAGACCCAAAGGCTCTAAAAATTTAACAAATGGTATATTGTGTACCAAGTTTACCTAGAACTTCTACTGCAATTCTACTTTCAGTTTCTGAACCTGAAACTTTTTCACCCAAGCTTTTTACTCTTCTACTTGACTCATTATGTTATTAACTTTTACTTCAGTATGGCTTTAGACTCCACTAAAACATCCTGGCAACTCAATCCACAAAAGCAGTGTTTTGATTAACTCCTTGATTCTCAAACCCTACGTTTTTTTTTTAAATGACATAGACCACCTTGGTATTTGAAAATAAAGAAAAAACCCATAATAATGACTTTGCTGTGCCAAGTCTAACCTTTCGGGAGCTCCTTCTTTTAATGCTCTGCTCTTGCCTGCAGATGCTCCGAGGCTGGCAGCTCTGCTGATAGGTCACCAGCCTCATAGTTATTCTGAGGGCTTCATTGTTGCCCTTTATAGCAGTGTGGTGGCCAGGTTCCTTTACACACACCAGTTTGGGGAGGGGGTTTAGGTAAACGCATCCTTAAATAAAGAAAAAATGCTTTTTCTAAATAAAATGGGGGGAATGAATAGTAGGTTACTATTTATTTTAAAAAGTAAAAGAAGAACAGGGAGTTCCACCATCACTTCTGGAGCTGAAACTGTAGTTCACAAGTTCATGCCATCTGCAAACAACCACCTGAACTGAATAGTGGGTGAATAAAAAAATATTGCACTTTCGCATTTGAAAAATTACGCTTGGTGTGCATCATCAGTTAATCGAATTAATTTATGGACATCCAAATAAATGTGTGTGTGTGTGTGTGGGTACGTGTAGTAGCTGTTCCCATAAAGGTTAGCTCAGGTAAAGGTTAGTGTTAGAGTGGGTGTAAACTTTAAAAAGTCTTAGGCATCTAAGAAAAAAAGTTAGTGTTAAAACCGTAATATTACAATAAGTACAAATAACAATAATACAGTAAATAATGGTTTTATGTACAGCAAAATGTTCACTTAACCATTTCCAGACATATTTCCTCATGGAAGCCCAGCATTACTTTCATCAAATACCTGTGTTGGCTCTTTTTACTTCATTAGATTAAATTAGGTATCTTGCTTATGGAATTTCAAAGTTGTTTATTACTCAATAACCACTTTTTGTTTAAATGAGCTACAAGAGAAACATAATTAAAACAAAATGACTTTCTTTATAACAAAAAAACCCCAAACTGACTTCTGGCAGTTCCTCCAGGGTTTTCATTAGCTGCTAAATGCCTATTTCCTGACCAGTAAAAATGGCAAGTTGGCCAAAGTGAGATCAGGTTAGATTCATTCATTCATTTTCTGTAACCGCTTATTCCTTTCTAGGGTCGTGGGTACCTGGAGACTATCGGCGTAAGACAGGGACTCACTGTGAGTGGGGTGCCAGCCCACTGCAAGGCACACACACACACACCCCTACAGACAATTTAGAATCCCCAATTCATCCGACACGCATGTTTTTGCACTGTGGGAGAAACCGGAGACCCCGGAGGAAACCCACAACACCAATAGGAGAACATGCTAACTCTACAAACACAAGACAAGGACCCAGATTCAACCTCCAACCCTGGAGGTGTGATGCAAGAGCACTACCGTGGGGACAGATGTTCAACAAATATATGAATCCATTAATTTATCCCTCCATACAGCTCAGTATAATAGACATATATGGATAGGAATAGACACATATGGATAGGAATTGTACTATGCGTTTTAAAGTAAATAAATTACATTCCCATGACTACTTTGATTGTACTGAAGAAAACAATCTTATTTATAACTGCCCCTAGCCAAGGGGCATCAGAAGCATTTTAATGTGGGGGGACACATTGGTGGGGGGTCTGCAATGAGCAAATCCTGCTGTAAATTTGCCCAATTTGTTTCTCACTTGTAGCTCACTGAAACAAGAGTTTTTACTTTCTGTGGAGAATCAGGATGCTAAAGTCTTTGTAATGAATCAATAAGTTTCACTTTAAAGAGGAAGAAAAACTTCAAATTCAACTTCAAACAGAGGAAATATCTTACTATTGATCTGCATCAACAAAGAATCTACAGTGACTGAGAGACACTCAGAAGATCACAAACTGATACACTTTCACAACACCTTCACACTGACAAACAAACATAAATTTGTTAGCATTATACTGTAGAAAACTCAGACAGAAATATATCTTCAGCCCAAACAGACATTAGTGCTTGCACTTTGTCAACCTCACTTTTGTTAGTTTGTGTCTCCATCGTTGTTTTTATCTATTTTGTTTGCAAAGGTACGGATCACTTTATTTGTAATGAAAAAACATTTTTTAGCAGTTTCTTGTGCCAGTGGAAAAGTTCCATAACTTATCCCAGCTCACAGCCTTTATCTCACTGCCCTGCCTCTAGTTACTTTCTGCCCTACTCCAGTCCTGGAGGGCCGGTGTCCTGAGGGTGATTTCACCCTCCAGGATTAGAGCTGGAGATCCCTGGTCTAGGCAACAAAATGAGTTCCAGTGATGAAGGTAAAAGCTCAAAACTTCCAAAACAACCTCCACATCAAAAACCTTTCTATTCCATAAATCATCAACCTGAATACATGGCCAGCAACTACATTCAAATGCAAGAAAGGATCCTGGTGAGCACAGATCATCAACTTTAAAGGTTTTCTACTGTAAGCACCATGGAACTTGAAGTGCAGCTCTCTCCACAAAATCTGCATGTTTTTTTTGTGAATTCAGCAGGCAGGAATGTGTGGTTTTCTCCAGGTTCTTCAGACGGATTTCAAAGCA
>JBBPCX010000035.1:851415-865509 GCA_037974365.1 Hydrocynus forskahlii | reverse complement strand
TCTGCATGTTTTTTTTGTGAATTCAGCAGGCAGGAATGTGTGGTTTTCTCCAGGTTCTTCAGACGGATTTCAAAGCATGTCATCCGCATAAAGGCTTTATCCCCTGGAAACTACCAAAGCTTTGTGGAACTTCTGAGAAAGAAGAAAAAAAAACTAAAAAGAAAACACAGAAACATTAAGAATTACAAAACAAATACAGCTGGCTTCCCACTAATCCCAACGGGCATTCTGAGTTAAGCCAGCAGCAGAGGTGGCAGGCGTGAACAAGGTTAACACCATCTACCTACGGGCACTTTAGCTTTAAATAACACATGCAAACCAGCAGGCACAGGGGCATGGACGCTAGCAGTCCACAAACATAGCGGCTAGCATAGTCAGAGCAGTGTGGCATTGCTCTGGAACACATAGCTCTGCAAGCATTGAGAAATTTAATTTTCTCAATATAACATTTTAAGGGATAAAAGTATATAAAATAGATGCAGAATAATCTGGAACAACTAATTAAAATACATAGGGTAATGAAGCATTGTCCTAGCATGAAAAAGTGAAGCGTTGTCCTAGCATGAAAAAAAAGCCCTAAAGTGTGATCGCAGCACATATTTTGATTACATTGTATATCGTGTTGGCTGCATGAAAACTCATGAGACCAGGCTCATTTATCACTCTTGGCTCATCAAAGTGCCTTCCTTGGTTTGAAAAGCAGCTTTTAAACAATGATTGAACAGTTTTCAATTCCAAACTCAGAAGCACATTTGGAAACCCTTTAGCCCAAAAATGAGCGTGATCAAATTCATAGCCTTTAGCATTTTTACCAGGGCATCATTGTGATTAATACTGATATACTGAATCATTTTCTTACATCCAAATAACACTGGTGAAAATGCTGCAAAAACAAACAGACAAACAAACAAACAAGAAAGCAAAAATGGTTTGCTTTCAAAGAGGCACAATTTCACAAAATGGGCAAATTGTTGTACTAGGTGGGCTTAACTTCCATTGGAAAACTGAAAGGAAAATAGGGAGTTTTGCCACCTCAGAAACCTCAGAAGACATGCTGCACAAGATGTCCTCAGTTATGGGCTTGTTCAAATTAATTTACTGATGTTCAAATATATTTACTGAGTAAACTTGCTCTTAGTGCAAAAAGACCTGTATATTAATTCCTCACACATTCCATTCTCTGTCAACCATGTTTGCTGTCATTTATGGAATCTTCCTTTTCATATAGTGGGTCTAAACTCTACTTTTCACCATAACTGACCGCGCAGCATGATCTGTATACTTACTGAATAATAATAATTAAAGCTTGAAAATGGAAACCTTTTTGTATAACAATTTTTTCAAATAGTTTTCAGTATGAGCAAAGTGCTCTGCATACTTGTTGTTTTGCATGGGAAGTAATAAAGACACAGTCACAGTTCTTTCTACATGGCTTTGAGGCTAAATGACACCTCAAAGGAGTAGTTTGTCTTTGGGACAACAGTGGGACAGCAGTGGGGCAACAGTGTGTTAAGGTTGTAATTTAGCTGGCAGTAACTTTGTTAAAAGTAGATGCTGATTTAAGTATAGCTTTACAGATCTGAAGAACAGATGTGGACTACTTAAACACTGATGTACATCGCTCTGTTTTTAGCATCTGCTAAATGCCGTAAACGTAAACTGAAACACAAAGGGTGGGACAACAGATTAGACAACAGTGGGACAATAGTGGGACAACAATGGAACAATAGTGGGATAACAGTGGGACAACAGCGGAGCAATGGTTGGACAACAGTGGGGCAATAGTGGGACAACAGTGGGACAACATTGGGGCAATGGTTAGACAACAGTGGGGCAACAGTGGGACAAAAGTGGGGCAACAGTGGAACAACATTGAGGTAATGGTCAGACAACAGTGGAACAACAGTGGGGCAACAATGTCACAACAGTTTGGACAACAGCAGGGCAATGGTGGGGCAACAGTGGGACAACAGTTCTTGTAATGAAAACAGAATTAGGGACTGTCTTTTGGCTAAATTTAGCTAGCTAGTTAGCTGATTAGCTTAGAGAGGAAACACACAGGCAAAAGCATCCTTTGAAAAACACAGCAGTGTGGAACACCATTCCCTTCTTAGGATAAGTCATGCTACTGCATCTTCTTCTGCCTAAATATGGAGATGGATATTTTAAGATCCAGAGCCATTGTAGGATTGTAAATGAAGGCTGGTACATCTGGGATATTCCAAATTCCAAACGGGGACTGCTTTCCTCTGCATCAAAAACGCTGTGATGGAGCTTCACAGGCTGGAGCAAAAGTGACTGGGCCCTCTTTCTACCAGTTGCCCTGACAAGACTTTCATGTCAAATATTAATCTATTAATTATTGAACCTTTCAGCAAGGGGCACCTCTTATTACTTTTGCTCTTTGATTTGTGAGATTGGAAGAAGTAAATGACACTTAATAGCTTAATAGGCTCTTATTTAATTATTTAAGTCTCTCATGGACATGAGGAAATGTCAGGGCAGTATTCTAGAGAAGCAATGAGGCTGTACATTGGGTTTAATATCAGATGTCAGCAGGACTGGGACACTGCCATAACTTCAAGTAAATATGCTCATAATTGCTCCCAGAGCTGTAATCATGACATGTATAGCATAGCAACAAGAAAACAATAAAATAGCCCTGTAACACACAGCGTTTAGCCTATGCCCTTTTGTAGGCGGTGTTTACTTTGCATTGCGACCTTCAAACTCATGAACCAGACACATTAACTCCTTTTGCTTCCTTGTAGACCTTTTCAATGAATGGCTCTTTGGGGATATGCAAAGACTCTTTTTGAAAGAATTACATTGCATGGCTTCAGGGACCTTTTTTATAGGATGTATTGACTGAGGTTTTGAGGGTCAGTTGGAGACATATTTTTGCAGGGGGGTTGGTCAGTAGCGATGTAAATTTTGTGTACAGGAAGTGGGGTCATGGAAGTGGAGACATAATGCTCGGGTAATGAGTTTTGAAGTTTCAAGCTGGATTTTTGTCTATTCTTATGTCTGATTATGTCTTTGTGTTATGTCGCCTGACACTTTAAAGATTCTTCCAATTCAAAGTGTTTCATAGAACCAAACATCTGATCCAATAATCAATAAGTAACTTTAATATATGGGAAAATAACACAGTGCTTCAAAAAAGAAAAACTTTTTGATGCTATATAGAACCTTTTCAATAAGTCTTTAAAGCAAGGGTTCTCAAGCTTTTTTCTTTTAAAAATAACCTCTTGCAAAAAACACATAGGACAGATCTCTTTATATAACTATGTGGGAATGCACTTAGAATAAGCAAATGGTGGGGTGTTTAGGGTTGATATGTTATCAGTATTGTTATAAACTTTGACACAATGCACTTTTATGCCATTTGGAATATAGTGCATGTCATCTTACAGTACTTAAAGAACTCTGGCTAATTGCAAGATTCATTATAAAGAGAGCATCATTAGTCTCATGTCAATTGATTTAGTGCAGATTGTAAAAGGCCATTCAGATGATTCTGTTGTGAGCTGTCAGGTCTGCTATTCATTTTTAACTGTGATGTTTTAAATCCGTTTCAATATAAATTTCACTTTTTGTGAAATTTATTGTAAAAATATGTAGTTTTAGTGAGTCTGCAGCATCTTACTAGTTTTAAATTACTGTTTTTATATGAGTAACCATTCACTCAAGGCTCAAGTAATAAGTCATAACATTATTAATATTATATGTAATATTGTTGGATTCCTTAACATCTAGAGCTGAAAGAGCCAGAACTGAATTTAAATCAATAACCTGTCCATGACCCCCCTGCACTGGACAGCGGCCATTCAAACCATTCACAGCCTGTCAGCTGCCCCCCGATGCTCCAGTTTTTCACAGAGAGGCCCGTTTTCACTGACTGAGGCAGAGATCGAAACGCTTTGGGTAAATGATGTCTCTGACGGGGAGACACGGGGAAAAAAGGGCACAAAAGCTCAGCGCTCATCTCACATCCTCTCTGGGATGAGAACACTTGACCTTGGATGTGGAAATGCAAGTCAAAATGATGTTGCTACTGACAGGGGTGGAGGACATTTATAAACTCGGCATGAGGTCTCCCGAGGTGGTCTCAGAAACGGTCGATGCTGAGAGAAGGATAATGAAACCTTCTGCAATGGATATCCAAACACTTCATTTTCTCTCAAAAAAGATGTTTCTTCTCGCATTCGTTGTTGCACATAATTTGAACAAACAAGCAAACGAATGAATAAGACCATCAAAATACTTTATTTGAAAAACGAAAAAAGCAAATGTGGTGAATAGAGAGGAATGAGAGATACAGCCAAAGGCTATATCTATTTATATAGAGTCGTGCGCAAAAGTGTGGACATCACTGGTTAAATAACATATTGTTGATTTTCTTGTTTTTCTCTCTTATTATAAAATGTGGTCTGTGCAAACCAAATGGCACGACATTATATGTTTTATTTTAAAGAAAATTAGAAAGGTGTGCTGTACAATTTGTAGACAGATGCCATGTTTAGGGCTCTTTCTAAATATCAAGGTGTTTCAAAAAGAGAGTTTATTGTAAGTGGTGCCACTTTATGGAGAAAACTAGATAACTTCCTATTCCCCTAAACTTGCTTAACATCATTGCTGCCATGGCAACAGCATAGTGTTAAAAGCAAGGACGTTGCTGCTGCATGTAAAGCATCTGTTGCCACTGAAAATGAGTCCTTGATTCTTGTACTCAACAAAATCCTCATATTAACTTATGTTGTTTCTCTAATTCAGCATCTCCTGTAGAAGATCAGAGACATCCGGCAGAAGAACAGAAGCTCATCACGACGGATGGTTTACAGCCTGTGGTTACATCTTTTTACCGCCTTTAATCACATAGGACCTCCATTCCCGCTAAATAGGAGAAATTATTATGAACTGTAGGGGGTAATCTCATTATGCAGTCCATGCCATGCCCAAGCCCTCTTGACCCCCAAAGTCCAGTTTGTTTGTTTAGTGTTATGGAAGTTTACCTTTCCACTTCGGGTTCCATAGTCAGAGAACAGCAAAAGACAAGCAGAGGTTTAAGTTATGTGGTCAGAGGAGAATTTTTATTCTCTTGAGCCCAGGGGCTCCCCAATCTGTTTCAGTACAGAAAGGTCCAAGACCCCTAAAAATAGAGATTTTAACACAGGTTATTATACTCACAAGGTCTAGGATGATAACTTCTTTAATTTGTTAATAATAACATAAAAGTTTAAAAGGGTTGGTGTAGGCCAGTAGTTCACCACATTGGCCATCCTTTGTTATCAAGATCACACCTTCCCAAATTGTTGTCTTGTTCCTTATATACACTATATGGACAAAAGTATTGGGACTAAAAGTATTGGGACCTGACCATTACATCAACAGGGATTTTAATGACATTGCATTCAAATACATAGATGTTAATCTGGAATTGGTCCCCTTTGCACCTATAACAGCTTCCACTCTTCCTGGAAGGCTTTGCACAAGATTTTGGAGTTTCTTTGGGATTTTTATGCCCATTCATTCTGTAGAAGTCAGACACTGCTGTTGGACGAGAAGGCCTGGCTCACAGTCTCTGTTCCAGTTCATCCCAAAGGTGTTGGATGGGGTTGAGGTCAGGGCTCAATGTGGGCCAGTCAAGTTCTTCCATCTCGAACTCATCCAACCATATCTTTACTCAATATTAAACAGTAAATAGTGATTTAATATGCAGTATATTGATGTGTTTCCATCAGAAATCTGGTTTGACTCAGTAAGTCCTTTGTTAATTACATCAGAAGCTGCTAATGGATTTTCACAAAACCAAACAACGTCTAGAGGAACCAAGGAGAAATCTGGAACTCACGAAATAGCAACTACTTTTTACTGCTTTCTTGTTTGTTTGTAATTATTCTAATGTTAACTTTGCTAGCAGAAAGACACTTTATCACACTCTGAGAAAAAATGTTTTTCAACAGTTACCTTTGCACGGTACAGTACACAGGAACCTTTTAACCCATAGATCTTCTCTAATGTACTGCCTTAACCATTTTTAAAGGGTTTTCTCCATCTGGTAGCTAATATCTTGGCTCTGTACTTCTAAGTCCCCCTTCTGCCCACATTAAACCTTCCTTTAAAACTAAAATATTAATAACCCTTAAAATATGAATAACCATCTTAACAATTTTCCAGTAAGTATGATTAACATGAAAAGAGACAAAAGTGATTAAATGACGTACCATAAACATTAATGGTTAATCAAACAGGATAAATAGTTTAACCCTGCTATTATGTTAGTTTGACACCATTCAACATTTAATTTCTCTAATTAAATAATTCACATAGGTTTGCTTCGTATTAAATTACGTTTTCTACTTTAATGGAGACAAATTGGGTAAACACAAAAGGAAATGTTTTGAATGCACATTTTGTATATCAGTACACATTTTGTATATCAGTATTCTTGGGGTTGGTTTGAGGCTGTTTTAGCTGTTTTATAAAACATATAAGAAATATCAGTATTTTACACACATTAGTTTTTGTTAGTTTGGATGATATTGAGGGTGATATGGTGTAATATGCAAATGTCCTTTAGGACCATTACTGAATATATTCAAACTTGTAGTGTGAGAACCACTGATAGGTCACATGATGGGGTGGTGAACATTACACTAGAACTTCGATATTTCTTGGACTGTAGGGGCTTTATTACATGTATGTTTTATTTGAAGCACTATTTAGGTCGTCAACCAAGAAACATACAGAACCTGAAACTCTAACCTTGGGTAGCAATTTTAATTTCAACAGTTTTCTAGAGGATTAAATTGATGGTGTCAAATTGACCCCAAACATACAGGATGTTTGAACAGAAAATTAGGGTTAAAAAGAAAAAGTCAATCTCACTAGTGTACCATACTGCGCCCAAGGATGCTTGAGGAGGTGGTCTAAAGCATGGATCAGTTGGACTCGGCCACAGAACTCAAACTCAACTGTCTCCTTTAACAAACATGGTGGTAAAGGAGTGACTCTGGTCTTCAGAAGTGACCGTCTTCACAATCGTGGACCACTTTTGGTGGGGGATGGGTGCGGAAGGAGCACAATCATGCTCAGGATTGGGACAAGTAAAGTAAGTAAAGTAAATTAAAGTCGCCCCTTATAGTCACGTGTGAACACACCACAGCACAGTACACAGTGTGAGCAGTGTGAAATTCTTTCTCTGCATTTAACCCTTTCACCAAGTGAGGCAGTGGGCAGCAGGCGACACAGCACCCAGGGAGCAGTGTGTGGGGACTGTACTTTGCACAAGGGTACATCAGTGGCAAGTATGTTTGCACTTATTACATTATTACAACACAAACTTACCTAATTCATGTTATACTTAAATTTTTATAACTGTTAACACTTGTGGTATAGTCCCTGCAGATGGGCTGTGTAGCTGACGACTAAGTCCAAAATGATACTACATTTTTTTTTTTAAAAAGTGAGGTTTCACAACATTTGTTGTTTGTGTTTGTGTATTGCTAAGATGCAAGGCGTAGGCAAAGCAAAACGCTGCATTGTTTACCAACTGTTAATAAACAGTTATTGTGGGCTGTTTATTATAGCATTTTTCTCTCATATGGGACAATATCAGTGTCTGTTATATGTACAAGAAGTTACAATTCTAAGCAAATGTTATCATATTTAAAACAAACCCACCTTATCTTACACACTTTAAATGAAATTTCTTTCAATGGAATATTACAGTATATGACCTTTCATGGAATGTGTCATGTTTTTTTTGCCTCTAACTGGAACCCGTAAGTGTTCCACATTTCATCTGTTTGTTGACAATGAAAAAAGGCATTTTTTTATGGATTATCTCTCTTTCGCTGCCTTATCTCGCTCTATCCTTCTATTCTCGTGTTTCCTGTGTGTTTACTACATGCAAATGCCTTTGTGTGTGTGTGTGTGTGTGTGTGTGTGTGTGTGTTTGCATGTGTGTGTGTGTGTGTCTTGGAGAATTTGCAGTGGTTAATAATACAGGATTACATTATGCTTACCAGTATGAGCTCTTATAGTGGTGCATAATGGATTACGGCGTCATTGTCAGGCCAGCACAATAGGAGCCGGGGTGGAACTGGTCCCATTCCTGATAACCACAAACAGACATTCACTTCTTGTACTCTGTTCGACTGAGGATAATCTGAGCTCCTTATTTGTAAATGCTGAAAATTGCAGAGAAAAGGCCGACCCCTCTCTGGCGAAATCCACCGTTCAGTAATGTGCTCTAAAATCACAGGACCAGTCTACACTTCTCCTGATATCTTAATTCACATCTGAACGACTTCCACAGCTGATGATTTTAGAAATAAACCACGATTTCACATTTTCCAAAGGACAATGGCAATGAAAGGACTGGCTTACTGATATGTGATACATTTGTACAAAGATATTTTTTGGTTATTAATTGCATCTGAATGCAAAATAAAATACACGGTTTATACAGAATTACTTCTAATGTAAAACAAAAAAAGAATCTTCACATCATTATCTAGTTGGTACCAATTCTGTAGGCAGAAGCTCAAAACCTGCAATTAAAGATTCACAAGCTTATAATTTCTTCATTAATAGAGAATAACTGAATATATGGCTAATTGAACAGCATTAATCATGCAAATTCCTTGTTTGTGCTAATGTTAATAACAGTATTTGCTATTAGCTAAAATAGTAAATGAGAAAATGCATAGTTTTTCTTCCTAAATAAAATCAATAACTTCTGTTGGGGAAATTCGTGAAAAATTAAGATTCTTCTCTCAGAACAAAGATTTTATTTTCTTCTTAAGAGGGTGAGAACGTTGGTCCCAGGGCGGTCCCAGGTTGAAGATTCTCTAAACTCGTCCTGCTCAGAGGACTTCTAATAGTGGCAAAAAGACCATTCACCTTATCAAAAATGGGCAGAAACCCTGGCGCCACCCCTGCATCTCCATGGCAAGACTCCATGACAAGCCTTGTACAAGCGCTTTCTGGTCACTTTATCTAAAACCCTTTAGCTAGGAAACATAGGGTTTGCACAAATAACAACCTTGATTTAATCATGTCACTGTTCCCTAACTTTGCGGCCTTAATCATTAGTCAGCAGAATCCCCCTTAATATGTGTATAACTAGAAAGAATAATCTGAATATGAATCATCAACTGAATATACTGATTACTCTTGAATATGTGATTTTAGAATATATGTGACACTATATATTTCCCTGACACTATATATTTCTACCAAAGTGTAATGCAGTTACATATTACTTCTTGGTAAAGCCACCACACTAACCAAAAGACTCTTTAGCAACTGGAAAGTTCAAGGAATGTTTACGTTTACAAAGGTGTTTCTAAATCATTTTATCGACAAATGTTAATATATTGGATTAAAAAATAGACTCATTTCAGGATATAAGTTCATCGTAGATTTACAGTGGTAAATGTTTTTTTTTTTTCTTGTTTTCTGTTTTCACATTGTACATCTTATATTCAAAATCCAAATCATACAATCGGCTTTTTGCAGGTAGCACAGGCACAGTCAGATTACATACAAGGACAGACACAAACGTTATACTATTTTGTTAAAGAAAAAAATGGTTTACATTATGTTGTGTGATGGAATCAAATGATTTCCTTCTTTTCAAAGAGTTCTTGAGTTCTCTGTTCTTGTTTGTTTACAGTGGTGTGTAACCTGCTGATTAAATTTGCCCAATTTACTTGATGCAAACAACAAATGGAATTTGGAAAAAATGCAATGGTCTGGCTAAATTTGGTGCAGGAAATTCTGACTAATTCCGAACAAGAAAGAAGGAAAAACAGTTATGAACAACTGAACAATTGTAAACACTCTTGCCAGAAGAACTTCACATCCACATTTTAACCAAATTAACACGTCTCTGCAAATACGTTCAGGACAACACTTCAGAAACAATTAGCACAGCCATCAAAAAAGAATTTTTCTAACCCATAGAGTGTTTTTTAAGAGTGGTACTATATTCATGGTAAAAAAAAAAAAAAAAAAAACTCAGCAGGTCTCTTTATTGAATGTTGTGTTCCTGCTGGAACTTTTGCACTATGAAATCATATTAAAGACATGGTGAATATAGGTTGGTGAAAGTCTTGAAAAATGAACCTAATTTTAGTGTTAAAAAGTGGTGTTTTTGGCCAATGTTCACACAGTACTTGCATATTAATCATAATGTAATGTATGACAGTGATAAAAAGTACTATGAAATTAAGTCTTCTATTGGAAGACTATTGTAGGTGCTTTTGGTGGTGGACAGGGATCAGCATGGGTACTCTGACTGGTCTGTAGCTACGCAGCCTCATACAAAGCAGGGAGCGCTGCACTGTGTGTACTGACACCTTTCTTTCAGAGTCAGGATGAAATTTTTCAGCATTTGATGCTACAATAGCTTTCTGGTGGAAACAGACCAGACAGACTAGCCTTTGCTCCCCACACTATCCTGTCACCAATTCACTGGTTCTAATTCCTTGGACCACTTGGTACTAACCGCTGCAATGCTGGCATCAATGATTGTGCTGGCCGTAGAGCTGGCCATTTTTAAGCTGATGTGACAGGATTTTCATGTAGTGCTGTACTATAAGCATGTCAAGCTGTTTTGTGATGTTGTTTTAGTTGCATTGGTGCTTTACATGTCTCAGAAGAAGAATGTGCTATTTGTTAGCATGATAAAAAAACTCACACTGAAATTCATCTTCAGCCCAAACAGACAGTAGTGCTTGTACTTCTTTGACTTCTCAGTCTGTATCTCCATTGTTGATTTTTGCTCGGATGGTAAAAAACAACAATGGCCTCTTTCCATGTTGCGATGACAACATAACCAATCAGACAGCAGTGATGCAGTCAGCTAAGCTTTGGCCCTCTTATGGCCCTGCCATTGAGCAGCTTGAGTTCAAGTCAGTTTTATGGTAATGGTAAAACATTTGTTCGTGGTACAGCACAGTTCCTTGTGCCAGTTCACAAATTCAGGTGACAGGCATGTGTGGGAGAAAACCAGAGCTCTCAGCAGAAACCCACATAGACACAGAGAGGACCCTCACCAGTCCCAGCTGGGAATCAAACCCAAGACCTTCTTGCAGTGAAGCAGTTGTGTACATCACCATAATGCCACCCTGAAATAGCAATAATAAAGCAAACTTAAATATTATTATTATTATTAATAATAATAATAATAATTTAAAGGCACCTTTTTCAAGGCGCTCATAAACACCTTACAAGTAAAACAGAGCATAAAATTAATCTTGAGTGATGTCGTTTTGCATGAAACTATAAGAGTAGCACTACAGTACTCAAACAGTTTATATATGAGTGTGATTTTCTGTGATTTTTCACCTTTGGTAATATCCTGTAATTGTTTTTGGGGTTAATGTTTTACTTGTTCTTGCCATTATTGGCATACTGTGCTGCCCTCAGAAAGTCTCTGCATGACCCTGCCAGTACGTGATGTCTCTCAGTCGGTTCACTGTGGCATTCCATTCATTCAGTGCAGTTTATGCACTTCCAGCTACGGCAGGACTTTCCTTTTTGACACCACTGATGTCAAAATGGACTTCCATTCCGTGCCATTCCTGTGCAATCAGAGGAAAAAGTTCAGATCACGTTCATCTTGAAGCGAAGTTACACGTGAAAATGGATTGTTTCTCCTGGCTTAAGAAGGTATTTATGATTTATAACATACAGGTCTGGAAAAAATAAGCGACAACTGTAAAAATATGTTCAGTTTCTCAGGTTTCATCTTTTATAGGTACAAGTGTTGAACTGGACAGCTTTGCCTTAGTTTTCAAGAACAATATTTCTCCTAATTTCCAAATAAAAATATTGCTCTTTACAGCATAATTTAAAATTTAATTCTGTACTATAATCAACAATTCTCACAACTTTCTAATAACATTAAACATAATCAGCCAGAACATGTTTGGAGTCCTATTTTTGCTTATTTAGTTTGTTGGGGGAGCTACGAAGCTAACACAAAAAATCAATACTCACCCAACTTGTTTCCATAAATACTTGCTCAGAAATGTCTCTCAACATGCTCAAATCTCATCCGACTATCCATTAAGGTGGTACAGTCTTGTGGATGTGGTTTGCGACACAATTAGATTTTCTGGAAGCCATAAAATTGAACAAAGCCTCACATTTACATTTACGGCATTTAGCAGGTGCTTTTTATCCAAAGCGACTTTAATTTCCTAAATACAGGGGACAGTCTCCCTGGAGAAACTTGGGGTTAAGGGTCTTGCCCAGGAACCCAGCGGTGGTATGCTGAAGCTAGGACTTGACCCCATGATCTCTGGGACCCGAGGTGAGTATCCTACCCACTAGGCCACCACCACCTCACCGTGTAGCCGAACACCGTGGGCTTTCGTTTTAGACAACAGAGATTGTGTTCATAAACCTCCTCAGGAGTAGTGGAGAGTGCTGATTTAGAATCAGATTTTGAGACAATGGCCATCCTAAATATGGAGGAATCCAATCCAAGATCAGTTCCCTAGTGTTAGCAATATGTCCTAAACCACATCCACACATCTGCACCACCTTAATGGAGAGCTGGATGTGGTTTGAGTGTTGGGAATGTATTTGCAGAAAAGATTTGAGTGACTGTTGAGTTCTTGTGTTTCTTAGTGACAGAAAACGAAGAATAAATATGTGTTGAACGATCTGGATGAGGAGACTAAGAAGAGAAGATGGTGGCAGTGTGTGTGGTTGGCCATCTGACTGGTCCATTTAACACCTGGTCACTCCTCTTCCTCCTCCTCCTCTTCCTCCTCTTCCACCTCCCCATTCTCATCTTCTGCCTTTTAATCCTCCTCTTCCTCCTCCTCCTCCTCTTGCTTCACTTTGATTTCCTCTCTTCCCTTTTACTCCTCCTCTCTCTCCACCCTCTTTTTTTCTGTTTTCTTCATCACCTCCTCTGGCCCTTGTTCACCTGTCCGCTCCTCAAGCGCTCCTCTAGCCCTCTCCAACCTCTACTCCAGTTTATATACCAGCCTCTCAGCTTCTATCCTCAGCTAGTTAGAGCTCACCTATTAGAGGGGAAATTTAGAGGTAGAGTATAAGATAAGATGAGATAAGAAAAGGTAAGATAAGACTTAACACACATTCTGTGTTTTAATAATCATCAGCATTTCTTCTGTGGTATTCCAGTATTATTTCACTCCCCACCATTTTCTCTCACAGTGCCCCTTTCTCCAGCCAATTGTTTTTTCATGATGACCGACAGCTTTCAGCGCAGAGATGCCATGCTCACAATTTTCCAGCTAAATGGTTGCCAAAAGGTTAAATTGCAGACAGTAAAAAAAGAAAGGAAAAAAAAAAATTGTCTCATGAGTATTGTGTCATGAGTTTAAATTGATCCTAGTTTGACAGGTGGAGAAAGGGAGAGAGAGAGAGAGAGAGAGAGAGAGAGAGAGAGAGAGAGAGAGAGTGATGCATTTAACATTGTAGTGATGCATTTAACGTTGCGTTAACACTTCATTAGCTTACATCTAATATATATGCAGCTAATATATCTCGCCTGAGAGGCTGGCAAGAAGATACATTACAAGCAAATAGGCCCAAAACCTGGTCTTGGAGCCTCCCCTGCCCTGCACATTTTAGTGTTTTTCCTGCACTAAAACATTCATTTTGACCCAGGAAAGGCTTTTATTTAGCTGAGTAGTTGGATCAGGTGTCTTGGGAGCTGGGTAAACACTAAAATTGTGCAGAACAAGAACCAGGGTTGGGGACCAGTGCTTGAAAAAGACATTTTTAAATGACATGTTTAAGTGTGTAGAACCTTTTAGGAGTTTAACCCGTCATCATACGGCCAAACAACTCCTTATATGGAAGTTCCCCCGGTTTGTGTTAATGCTCAAGGAGTCAGAGGTCATGCTGAGCTTTGTTTGGTGTTCCTGCAGTATCTCACATAGAAGCAACGTTATTGTAATTTAAAAAACATGTAACAATAATACGGCTGTAAAGAATAAACAAATTCTTTTATTTTAGGTCATAGACCAGGGGTGCCCAAACCTGTCCAGAAAGGGCCGCTGTGGGTGCAGGTTTTCGTTCCAACCAAAAAGAAGCCAC
>JBBPCX010000035.1:819841-831174 GCA_037974365.1 Hydrocynus forskahlii | reverse complement strand
AGACTGTGTTTTAGTCCCAGTCCGCCCCTGCTCCGAGTACAGCATATTTTACCTCCCAAAAGCATTTTCTTTGTGTTCTCACGACAGTACAAAAACATTTATAAATTATACTTTATATGGAAATGTAGCTGAATTTACATTCATATTTATGTTACAAAATTAGTCCATTTTTCTTAATAATTTAGAAGTAAAAGGTGTAAAAAATAAATGCAGAGAATATTTTTTCTGTGTTATTGTGAAAATTTCCACGTAAAACTATCAGTTAGATTCTCAGAAAACATCTGCGTGTGACTGAATCCAACACAGCACTGGGCTTTAACATTTTACTGGTTTGCTGTTTTTTTACTTGTATTTTTGACATTAAATATAATTTTCTCAGTCAAATTGTGGCTTCCCTGCCAATTTCTTCTCCCAGACCATCAGACTCCTAAACTAGAACTGAATCAAAAACTGTACTTCACACAGTCTAAAAACACTTAAATTGGTCCACCATAAACAAAATGACCAAAAACTGAACAAAATTACTTTTTTCAACTCAGACAAACATGCAGTTAAGAGTTCTCCAACCATCCTGGATTCACCCTGGAATTTCAGAGTGTTGAGAAGGAAGTAAATACCAGTCTGAATGGTGAAACTTGTTTTACTTGGCATCTTCATATTTCCAGTTCTTGTGAAAAAGGCCTACTGGTAATCCCTGTAGTGTCAATCAGTTCTGACTGCTCAACTAGCCATTGACCTCTAGGCTAATAAATAGCACTAGTGCACTAGTAATCTTACTTTGGTTGTGGTTTATAGTCATACATTTTAATTTTGCACAAAATAGACTCCAGAGATAAGACATGTTTCCTTTCAGTCTGAGAAAAAAAGCCAAACTAAAGTAAGATTTCTGGAGTCCTTCATTCTCTGAACTGTAATGATGACCTGAAGACACAGTTAACATCTGCAATGAAATATTCAGCTTCCTAGCAGTGACATGAGCTTCCTCCCTTCCTTCATTGACCAATGGGATAAAATGCTTTCAAACAAACCCACCTTCAAAAATCTAAACCAATGAAGTTTTTTCAAAAGTTCTCCCCACCTTCAAAATACATCATCAGAAGAGTGCGTGCTAATGCAGCACCACTATAGGAGGTGAGTTAGCATGTTTACAGCAGTAATGGTCAGATTTTTCATTTTGTAATTATAAAAAGATACAAATATACACTTTCATGAGCCTCACCTCAACCCCATCCTCCACCCTCCACCCTCCACTCTCCTAAACTATGCACCTGCTGAGCTGCTGATCCACACTTTTGATGCGACAGAGAGAAAGCAACAGACAACGAGGGACTCAACAAACTGATCAGGAAAGTAGATCAGTGATGGGTGAGGAACTTGACCATTTGGAAACTGGCTGAAAGGAGAACATTGTCCAGACTTCAGTCTATCATGGACAATGCCGGTCACCCACTCCACAGTGTGGTGGCAGAACGGAGAAGTACGTTTAGCCACAGACTCACCAGCATAAAGTGCTCTACTGAACACCACAAAATTCCTTCCTTCCCACTGCCATCTGACTCTCTAGGTCCACCACCGTCTCACACACACACACACACACACACACACACACACACACACACACACACATCAGACTCTATAACTCCTCCCCATCACACTTCCACCCATCAGACTCTGTAAATCCTCCCCCCACACCCCCACCCCCATCAGACTCTATAATTCCCTCTAATTACACAACCTCCCATTAGACTCTATAACACCCCCCCATGTCACACATCCAACAATAAGGCTCTATAACTCCTCCCCCTGTCACCCACCCACCCATCAGACTCTGTAAATCCTCATCCTGTCATCCTGATTCTGTTTCTGATTTAGTTTTTATCGAAAAGTGACCCCTCAGCTGAGTATACATTTGGCTTTGAGAGTTTGTACTTTGAGCCTGCTCAGTGTTGGGCCCAGCCAGCTCCCATATTTCAGGCCATACTGTCATGAAAGCTAGTCTTTACTCCCCAGCTGTGGGAGAGGGCCTGTTGAAAGCAGCGACATGACAGTTAACCTTCACTGAAGTGCCGCCGTTTCCACCATTCTCCAGCTTTAGCACCAGACAAGCAATCAGGGATGGCGTAAGAATCCACCGTGCCGGCCTGCCGTCTGGTGATGGAACACTTTAGCTTCCCCGAAAAAGAAAGGTGAGAGGGAGGGAGGACGGGAGACAGCGAGGAAGAGAGCAAGCATGAAAAATGATTACTTTAAACTTTGGTTGCCTCTTGTTGGAAATTGGACTCTTCAAATGGCAGTTTTCTCAAATTGCTTGACAGACGCTTCCCCCCGGAGACTCGTCGCTGAGAGCAGAAATAAAGTCACAGCGCTGGCTCTCCTGGCAAAGTGGTGTAATTGTACACTGCTTGGGCCTTTGTTTAGACAGTGCATGTAACAATGGTTTTGACAATATCTCTCCTCGGAGGACACACAAAAGGTCTCCCGAGGCTTTTTATAGCTGTTATTAACTGCATCGTTGATCATTCTGATCTCACCCTCAGGCACTTCCTATTTTTATCACACTCCTCCAGTAGGATTTTTTTTTTTATCATACTTCTCCAAGGCTCTTTTTGGGGACCACAATATAGATCTAGATAGCTCTGAATCACTGTTTGGAGGGATTAGAGAATGTAGAATTCCCTCTCGTGAGGCAATGAATCATACAGATTGTGGGGCAAGTCCACCCAAAGCTGTGTCATGCCTTAGAGTCCACCAGGATAATGAGAGAAGATGCTTAACGAGAATGAAAAATGAGCATTGGATTGGACAAAAGTCTGTGTTCAACATGCAAAACGGTTATGTATTTTAAAAATGCAGGGGTTAAAATGTTTCTTAGCACATTAGTTACAGGCAGTTAGGATATTGTGCTGGAACTAATGTTCTCCTGCTAATTTAAGGGATATTCACCTGTTGGACAAGAGCAATACAGTTGGCCTGGATGCATCGCATTGCATTGCCACACTGCTACCAGAAAATAATTTTAAATATATATTAAAAAAAAAAAGAAAATCATTCTGTCATGTCCACTTGCATTCGAGTTGGGAATGCGGCGGCGAAAGAAGCCAGAAAATGTGCATGTAACTAAGCTGACAGCCCACATTAAGATTAGTGCCCACACGCTTTGGAGAAGTCCCCATACATCTCAGCTAAATGTGAATTCGCCTTGACGTGGAGTGGAAGCCCAATGCAGGCTGTCAGTTCGGAGCAAAACAGGGACCGTTTCCCATAATTCTCGCCCTTCGGCTAGCCTTCATTACTGACCTAATGAGGCCAAACAAATGAGAGCAGAGACGGACCTCTGGTCCAACCGCAAACAGATGTGAGGCAACCCATTAAATGCTAAGCTTCTGAGCCGAAAAAGCATCTTTAATGGGATATCAGTGGCCTCACATATGATGACGCAATTAGCTTTCCTATGGAATAAAGATCATTTGATGAGGACAAATTTTTGGCAAGATAAAACCACTTTTCAAAAGCCTAAGATGAACATTCAGAACACGAGGGGCATGGATCCGTGCCAGGAGTGCAAAAAAATGGTAACATGTCGTCAAATGGCAAAACAGCTCCGATTTGTGTTGATGCTCATACGTCATGCTGAGCTTTGTTTGGTATTCCTACTGTATGTCACATAGAACCAAAGTTATTGTAATTTAAAAACATGTAATAATAATAATGACTTCTGAGTTTTTAAAAATGCCGCCACAACCAAATTCCTATCGAGAGAAAAAGCCCAAATTTAATTTCTGGTCTTAGAAAACCAGTGACAGAGCAGGGGGTGGGGGTGTTGGGTGTGGGGCTTCAGACTGTTTATACCATCTTTATTTGTTGACAACAGATTTTGCTAATATGCTCTTAATTCTAGGGGTTAAGCTAATCATAGCTAGCAAAGCACATGGTCACCCTCCTATGCATTCCTTTTCTCAGAATCTGGTCCAGCTGCCACCACAAATGGGGGGCATCCTATTAAGCTTCTGATCCAGTTCTGATCAGAATGCTACTGTCTTTAGCACAATGTCACAGTTAACAGTACTCAACTTTCCACCTTTGCAGCTACAGACACAAAACGCATGCATGTCACATTTGTTCTCAAATGCTGTCTCAGAGTTTCAGTTTTTTATTGTATATTTCTGCTGCTGATCATCTGCACGTATAAAACACACAATTACACTCCAGTATTTTGTTTGCTTTCCTTCCTGACAGCTGATGCAACATTTGCTCAATTTTTGGACATTAAAAAATTGCTTAGTGTTAAATATCACATCCTTGTACTAATCTGATCACTTTTACTTCGTCTGAAGTCTATATTGATTGTTTATTTAAATGTGTGTATTATGTGTGTCTTTTTGCACTCTGTAGAGTCTGGGGCAGCTGATAGCCTAGTGGTTAGAGCACGATAGGGAAGTCGCAATCAGCAAGTCATGGGTTTGAATCCCAAGACCTCTGAGGTACCCTCCCCACACACTGCTCCCCGGGCGCTGTGTTCCTGGCTGGGCGCTGTTTCACTTGGTGAATGGGTTAAATGCAGAGGAAGAATTTTGTGCGGTTCACACTGTGTGCTGTGGTGTGTTCACATATGACATAATGTTCACTTCGCTCATAACAAAAGCTGCTCTGATAGAAAAACTTTCTGCTGGTTCAACTCCACACCCCATGACTTGCCTTGGGATGTATGTGGAGCATACAACTGGTTGGGAAGACAACTGGTCATAAACTGTGTGGAGAGAACTGAGTCAAAAACTACCAGACGGAGATACACTGGAAAATCAATGCATGATACAACTTCAGTACCATCACAGTACAGTTTAGGTACAGTACAGTTTCTGTAACCATATGGAAAAGTGCCTTTTGACTTTGACTTGACACAGTGGCACCAATCATATCCACAAAGCGGCAATGTAGCTGTGGGTTTTCACCGAAATCAAGCTGAATCTTACCTGATTCCACTGGTTTAATAAGTTGCTCTCAAATTAATGATTAGTGAGATGATTTTGTTTGGAATGAAAGGCCCTGTGGATAAGATTGGTGATCCCTGCTGTAGGCTGACTCAATTAGCTTTCCTATAGATTAACAGCATACACTGAGAAGAATTACCTGCTGTTCTTTCTGGCAAGACGAGATAAAATGAAGAAGATGAAAGCTTTAAGATTAGCAACGATTAGTTTAGCTAGCAAAGCACATAGTCAACCTGCCATTCAGCCTTCCTCAGAGCCAAGATAGATCATGTTACACTAAGCCTCTGAGCTGAAGCTACTAAACCACTTCTAAGAAGAATAATGCTTGCATCTTTCACCATCATGACACAATGACGTGCTATAAGAGAAGACAATTAGCTTTCCTATGGAATAAAAAAGACCAGCTGCCTACTTGTTTCCTTTCTGCCATGATTAAGTAAGATTAAATAGCCTGGTAGATCTAGCCAGGCAAATAGTAAACCTTCCACTTTAGGTATCTCCTTCCTTTGAGACAGGTCCAGCTGCAGACAAATATATAAAAGTCGTATTTGCTTCTGAGCCAAGCTTGTGAGCCACCTCTGAGTCAAATAATGCCAAGATCTTTTATATAAGACAAATGGCTGCTATAAGATTAGCTAAGGTCTCAATAACCCAAATATAGTGCCCAAATTTCCTGGCTCAGACACACCTGGTTCAAATTACCTGTTACTTGCCAGGTTTGGTGAGTGTGTTTGAGAGGGTGAACCGCCAAACTGGGCCAAACACTGGCCCTCTAGGACCAGACCTGGGCATTTTGTGAGGTACACCACCTGACAGGCTTGTTTTAGCCAAGATAAGGGAAGTCAGTTTTCTGGAGGCAGAGGTGAAGTAAGATTAAGACTCTTAGATTAGCTTAACATATCTAGCCAAGCATACAATAAATCTCCCATTCAAGGTATTTCCTTTTTCCGAGCCTTGGGAAAGTAGAGGCACTTTGAAATTTCTCCTTTTCCCTCCCCTCACCATTGTTCCTGCTGGTTTGCTCAGCGAGTGCCCCGCATTGAGCTTAAAGAACATATTAGCCCATTTGGCAGCGTCTTTGGTAGCAAGGGCAGGAGGATTTGTGTATGTGTGGTGTTTTTAGTGGGAAAGCACCCAAACCCCAATACTTTCCAATGTTCTGTATTTTCTTAGATGTTTCCCATTTCATCTTGACTTCACATGCCAGTGGCACTTAAGAGAGAAGGCTCCAGTGACAGATGTTGGCCGCCTCAGTTCAAGACAACGATCCAGGGAGATGTAACGGCACCCGTTGGATGGCATCAATGATTCAGCTGGGCTTATGAAAAATGCACAGAGACAAGGAGGAGACTTTGAGATGTTTTTTATGGTTATTTTCCAGAGCTTTTGGTCCAACATTTGATGAGACAGCTCCTCCTACGTTTGAACCAAATCTTTTGACTTGAATTTATTTTGAATAGTGTCTCAGACAGACATCACTGCAACAGCCATTCATTTAGTGGTTCACTGAACACTGAAACCACTTCACACAAACAGTGATTCATGCATATTGATGTATGTCCTAGACGTCGACTATTTGAAATCATATTGAAAATGGGTATAGGCTTATTTTAAGCAAAGTTATCTGGCAATGTAAACCAAGCAATACTGTCTAGTTCCTCACATCTCGTCAAATCCCTCAAATTTCTGGAATCGAGAAAATTCTCATAATGTTACACTTCATTCCAGGGGCTGTTATGGACCCTCTGTTTTTCATCTCAGCCCACCTGAAAATGACGTTCGTCCCCTGTCCATTCCTTCCTAATAAATTTGATTTCTGAGGTCTCCTTCACTTTTGCTGCAGCTCTGCAGTAAACAACCAGCAAGCGGTCTTTTCAGCTCTCCCCGTCATTCTGTGATTTCATTTTAAAACATCGCCATACTCCATACGCAGACCTCCAAGTTCTCAGCCAGACACTCATTCAGGTGTTACGAACAATAAACCAATAATCAAACCCCAGAGTGTATTATTAGATGTTGAGACATTATATTAGAGGTTGAAAGGCAATCAGTTTTGCTTTAAAGAAGTTATTTAGTTTGTTAAATGTAATGTAGTCTTACGCAAATGACTATTTTAATAGTTTTGACAATCAGGAAAAAGTGACTGCTGAAAAAAAGTTTGTGCTCCTACATTTGTGTATGTATTCAGATTTGCAAATTTATTATGCAAACACTACACACAGTGCTGTGCGAAGTCTTATTAAAAAAAATATATACAAATAAATATCACATCCCCAGTCAGTGGCCGCTAGAGGTCGCTGTGGTCCAGGACAGTAAAGGACTCTTTTGTTGACTGGGGGTGTGGCCTCATCCCTGGCAAGGGAGGCCTGTAAGAGCTCTCGGCTGGCCAGGGATGAAAGACTGATAAGCAACATGTGTTTTGTGTTTAGTTTCTGCTTAAATAGCCTGTTTTGAGTTGCTTAGGTTGTGGGACATCCAACGTAGTATCTAGAGTTGTAGTTGGTTCAGGATTCTCGTTTTCTGTTTTGCCACTGTGCCTTTTGTTTTGTATTTTTTGAGAATAAACAGAAAGAAAGATAACATGGAAGTCTGCTCCTGTGCCTCTTTCCTGAACAGCCCAAGTGTGACAATAACATTACACAGTAAATTGTGGAAGCCCAGTATTACTTGTAGATTCCATCATAAGCGTGGGTTGACTCAATCAGTCCTTCATTACAAAAATATCAGGAGCTGCTGATGGAGTTTACAAATAAAACAAATCTTGATACTTTTAACTGCTTTCTTGTTTGTTTGCATTTATTTAAATATTTATTTTGCTAGCAGAAAGACACTATCACAAACTGAGAAAAATGACTAAGAAATTTGCATAGGTGCCTGAGACATTGCATGGTTCTGTATTTCCTTACTCAAAGACTCAATTGCAGTGTCTCAGATTTGATGGAAAAAGACTTATATTGAGTCCCCGAATCTTAATAATTGTTTACATCACTTTTTGATTCTAATTATAAGCTTTTACATCTTGTGTAAAATCCAGTGCTAGTTGAGGGGTCCTGCCAGCCAAGCAGGGGTCAGTAAGGATTTTTTTTTTTTTTTTTTGCAGTGGACATCAAAACCGAGGGATGATATTATTATACAAAACACAAACTAAGGACAGGCACACAACAAAGAATAACATGAGGGATGACAGACAACTGAAACGTGACACAAAGCTAACTCAAATTCATTTTCTCTGAACACACCAGGGTCCTGTTCCATGAAACAGGATTAAGGGAATGTCTGGCTTATTTTAAGAGAAAGTAAGGGAAAGTAAGACAGACTTTCACTTAATACTGTTTCATGGAACAGGACCCAGTCAGCTGAAACTAACATTAAATAAACCCAAAACCAGTGTGCTCCGAACATAATACAAGTACAAGACCCCACAGAACAGAAGGGCAGCTCCTAGTGGCCACCAACCATGACAATCACATACAAAATAAGATGCATTGCTTCGAAGTAAGATGTCACGTGTTTTTTGTTTATTATTGTGAATCAGATCTAATTTACGGTATATAGGATGCTCTTTTATCAAGGCAATAGGCAGCCAAGAATTACACTGTTCCAAGTCTTCTTGCCAGAACAGAGCATCCAACCAGCAAAATTCTGTTTTCAAAGTTGTGGTTTTATTCACTCCTCACTACAAACAGATGGTTATTAACTGCTACTGTGAAAGAGAGCCCTGCATACATCAGTATTATTAATCTGAATCAGAATCAGAAAGCTTTATTGATCCCAGAGGAGATTGCTTATACACTTCTGCACAAACATACAGAGACACAAAGTCAAGAGCAATATAACATAGTCTAAAATAAACAGACAGTAGTAGACAAAGACATTGAACATTAACATAAAAGTCAGATGCATGATGGTGTGTGTGAAAGTGTGTAGATGTGCGATGGTGTGTGTGACGGTGGGTAGAGGTACGATGGTGTGTATGAAGATGTGTAGATGGTGTGTGTAAAGGTGTGGAGATGGTGTGTGTGAAGGTGTGAAGATGGTGTGTGTGAAGGTGTGTAGATATACAATGGTGTCTATGAAGGTGTGTAGATGTGTGATGGTGTGTGTAAAGATGTGTGATGGTGTGTGTGAATGTGTGTAGTGGTGTTCCTTCATTTCTCCCTCATGCTATTCAGATTTTGTTGATAAATGCGTAATTTCATGCTGCGTTTTGATTCGCTGGTGAGTAGGTGTAGGTCGCAGCAGCACACACACTGTGAGATGGTCGTCCTAAATTTCTGACATTGTCAGAAAATAATTGCAGGCTGTCTTTGGTCACTGTGAGGATGGCCATCTTTGAACCTCTTTCACAGAAGGATGTAGGACAACCATTTAGGAGCCACAACCAAAGAAATTAACACAATTGTTTCACGATTGTCATCTTTTGTTTGGGAACAGAACAAAGTCATACAATGTAACCTGGGCATGAGGTGAAATCTCCTGTGGCACCTGGAACCCAAGTGTGATGAAGCCAGAACAAGCTTCACTTCTCAAAATGGATCAGTGGTGGAAGCCTTATAAAACACATGCTACGTTCACTTAAAGAGTTTAGAGCAAAAAGACAGGAGATTTGTTGTGTGCTGAGACTTTTTCTTCTCCCCTACCTCAGCCTCTGATCGAATCTACACTGAAAAAAGGTAATGCATTGAATTGACTTGATTCAAATATGTACATCATTTCTGCATGAATAAAATATAAAACATCAACACAGTAGTTGCCGAAAGTAAGTAGACCGAAAGGCACATTTGTGTTGATGTAAGATATTTTATTCATGATGTTCGGTACGTTGCTTACACAGTGTATTACTTTTTCTTTTCTTTTTTTTTTTATTCAGCACAACAGCACAGTGCCTCTGTATAAAGGCATATCTCTTGTATGCAATATTGCAACTCAATAAATTCTCACCAGCTCACGGAAACCTACAGAATCTTTGGAAAGCCATGAAAGCCAATGCTTACGCAAGTGACACCATTTAGAACGGACTTGAAGCGCTCACTCTGACGGGTTCATGATTCCACGGGCCACTTGGTTAATAGAGTAATCTGCCAGACATCCTCATGCCTGTGCTTTCATCTCTACTGGACCCCTCTCCCTGGCTGTGCAGATTCAAAGGGAGAGTTAGCAGAATCGGTGGTGCCCAAAGGAGAGCTCTGTCAGGCTGCATTAACCTCCCCTAGTCAGGAGAGGGCCGAGGTTTTTGTCTGCGCTTTGGAGGTAATGCAGTTCTGGTTCCTCTCGGCAATGGAGACAACTTCTGGAGAGAGAGGGAGAGGGAGAGAGAGAGAGAGAGAGAGAGAGAGGGAGAGAGAGAGGGAGGGAGAGCGTGTGTTAGCCGACAGGAACATATTTCAGTGATTTAAGTGATGAGGAAACTCAGCGAAGCGATAGCATGAGGGAGAAAAACTTACTCTCTTGTGAAGCATCTCGGCTCAGTGCACTCTGACCAACGGTGAGTGTGGAAACACAGCAATGTCATACCTACACCTACAGCACTGCAAACAGACTGATTTTATAAAAACTTATAAGGTTGGATGGATGGATGGATAGATAGATTGATGGGTGGGTGGTTGGATAGAGAGGCAGCAAAACAGACAGGCAGAGTATCAAACAACACTGACAGGACTGGAGAAAAACTATTTTAATTAGAATTTAAGGTGGTCTGAATGGATGGATGGAGGGCTGGATAGATGGACAGCTAGATGGATGGATGGACAGATGAATGGATGGATGGTCAGACAGACGAATGAACAGAAAGAATAGACAAAGATAGATAGATGGATAGATAGATAGATAGATAGATGGATAGATAGATAGCACAGTACTGCACATAAAACTCTAGTGTCTGATCTACACCTACACCATTAGAACTCAGCTCTATACAGACCCTGCACTCCACACATTTCAGTTTTCCTGCTCTGACAGACCTGGTCATCAGGTAATGCTCATCTCTTTGTGTGCCGAGTCAGGTGTGTTAGAGCAGGGAACGTGGAAAGTGCATGGGGTCCACACAAGTGGAAGTGAGAGCCGCTGAGCTACATGCAGAGAGATTCTGATGGTCAAAAAAGTTGATTTCCTTGTAGGAATTTACAGAATTGGGACCCTCTGGTGGCTTTTCCTTCAAAAGTGTGAACACTGCATGAAATACAGGGGAATGGCAAATTACTTCACAGTATAAATGACTTCAGTACTAGATAGAAAATCTAATTCTAAAACTTAATCTGAAAAATAATGAAAATATGGAAGAAAGACACACTCCATAGATAGATAGATAGATAGATAGATAGATAGATAGATAGATAGATAGATAGA
>JBBPCX010000035.1:808318-819741 GCA_037974365.1 Hydrocynus forskahlii | reverse complement strand
AATTTTGAATTCATTGCATGTACAAAAGTGTGAAGTGTAAGTTCTACTCAAACCAATTTTCCACCACTACATACATTCAACAAGCAATCAGTCTATGCAGGCACCTACTCAGAGACTGAATGCTAATGTGAAAGGGCTAATTTATTAAAATTGTTGTTTCTCGGAAGCTGAATTTTGCAATATACAGTACTTGAACCACCCCGCATTTCTTCATATTTTGCCTCCAAAGAGCGAAACTTTATTTTATTTTTTAACCCTTCACTGTATAGCATGACATGGTTGCACCACCTGACTACTTTCCATTAAAGTTTACCATCACATGGGTGTGTTTTGGCACACTCAGCAATGAACATTCTCACACTGCTGCACTTTAATGAAAATTCAAGATTACAGCTGACTTTCCAATGTCTTTACACTTAGAGCTTTATAGTCATGCTTTTTTTCATTTGATAGTCAATCCATAACTACATCACACTAAACTCATGCTGTCCAAATGCATCAACTGACAGACCAAGCAAGTGCCATGCAGGACACTCAAGAGCACACACACAACAAAGCAAACACCCTCTTTTTGAGGCTGAAAGAGGAATCTTTACATTAACACCAGGAAATCACCCTGACAAGCAGTTTTGATTACGTACCTTTATAAACCGTCTTTATGTCTTTATCCCCCCCATTATCCTTCATTCATAACTACTATGACACTACAACCATGGCAACAACAGCTTGTGCTTTTATATAACTTGCTTAATACATCTGGTGATGCCACACATGCAGACGCTCTTTAGAACGTCTGTGGCCTTTGACCTAAAGCTGATGTCGTCAGAGGGAGCCCAACCTTCATTGGGTGTTTTGACCCTTAACCACTATACCCTCCAGTTGGCGGGTCAGCAGTGGTGGCCAGGTCACTGCCCATCAGTTCCAGGCCTCCAGCCCACCTCCTCCCTTTTATGCCAAAGCCAACTTTCTGCTGCCTCTCCAATCCTGCGCACAGCTGTCTTGCGCTCCCTGCCTGATACGCCGGGTGTAGTGAGCACCAACCATACCGACTGTGCCAGGAACCCTCTACACCCCACCTCCACCGGAAATGGGCTTTATCACAGCCTTCTTCCCATGGGACAGTCAGTTCCAACAGGATGATCTTTGCCTTCTCTGACCAGATGACTATATCCGGCCTCAAGGTGGTCTGGACAATGGGAGTGAAAGTCAGCTTCCTACCCAGGTCTACTTTCATCTCCCATTTTTGTGCCCCCTGAAGGACCTTGGTTCTTGTTCTTTTTGCAGAAAATGACTGCTACCCAGCCCTGATGAACTGCAACGATGGTGCTTGTGGCTTGTGTATTTGTGGTCTTTTCCTGGCCTGCTCCAAGATGTCTGCGATCACATTAAGCACCTGGTCATGCCACCACCTGTATCTCCCCTGGGACAAGGCTGTTTGACACCCAGCCAGGATATGGGAAAGTGTGCCTTTCTTCCCGCACAGTTTGCAGGCTGGGTCTTCCTTCAGGCCCCACCTCACTAGGTTTACTGGTGATGGGGGTGTATCATACACAGACCTCAAGAGGAAGCTTATACGGAATGGCTCCAGCCTCCTGAGCCCAGTCCACGAGACCCTCCTTTATGGGAGGTTCCATTTGGTCCATGTTCCCTGGGTTGCTAGTTCAACAGCCTTCACCTTCCGTGTCTCTTCCACTTGGTGACGCACTTCAGCCTGAACCATCTCTCTCCTCTGCTGTTCACTTGCCTTCCCCCACTGGATGAAACGGGAGGTTCCTAGTCCCTGCCAACCAGTGCAAACATTGCTAATGATGTCCCGCGACTCCAGGGAGCTTTCGGCTTGCCTGACTGCAATGTCTGCTGCCCACTTATTCTTGTTGTGACCCTGGCATTGCTGACTCGTTCATCTCTAGAGTCTTTGATCATCATTGCCACCCTGCATTTAGCCACCTTGAACTCTTCTACCACAGATGAAAGTGGAAGCTGGAGTTGGCCTGATCGAATATAGGGCCCCACTGATGTGAAGCTGGGAGGGATACCAAGCCACTGCCTCAGGTGTTTGTTCACTTTTTTCTCCACCCCCTCTACTGCAGTCACTGGTATCTCATAAACTGTCAGTAGCCACATCAGCCTTGGTAAAAGGCCGTGCTGGTAAATCTATGACTTGAACTTGCCAGGTAGCCCTGACCCATCAATCCTCCTCAGCCACTCATCTGCCTCTTTTTCGGTGCCGAAGCCTTTGTGAATCTGTAGGGGTCTTTGATGAACTAAGCCCTCTTGGACCCTCTCACCTTCCTCTGCTTCTGTACCTGCTCCGCCTTCCTCAGCCTGCACAGCTGGTCACAGTGTCCAGATGTTAGGTCTTTGATCCCCTCTTTTTCTTCCTCTGCAGTGTTCCTGAACTGCTTGGAGAGGATCTTGATCTCTTTCCTCAAGCTTTGTATCTCCTTTCTCTCCGATTCAGTTGCCTTCCCTTTGGACTGGTGGTCTTCCTCTCCTCAATGCCAAACCGCTCCCTGGCAATGTTGTATGTAATTGCAGTCATCATCTCAATTTTCCGCTCCACTGTCCCAGCCAGTGCCACTTCAAGAATCTTATTCAGATCCTCATCCAGCTGTTGCCATTCCTTATTGCTCTTCATCCTGGGCCAATTCATCCTTTCTTTCACAGGTTGGAGTTGTCGGGGGGCATCAGAATGGTCCATTATATGGTTCTGGGGCAAAACCATTGCCAAGAGATCTCCAGTACTATGGGGTGCTTCTTGCCTGGGGATCTCCTGCGTCTGACATGGTGTTGCTACCCTGCACTGCAACGGAGTTGCCTCTTCTCCACACTTGGTCCTGGCTTTATGTATCTTCAGCCCTTTGGTATTCTTGCATATCTTGCCACATAGGCATCTGGCCTCTGGTGCCATCCCTGTCAGTGTGGTTTGGGTGAGCCTTCTCTTTAGTTGTATCTCAGTCTTGGCCGTTACTGTTGGGTCTGTGCGCGTGAGTCTCTCATCCTCCCCCCCTCTCAGGAGTCTCTGAGGGTATTGTTCTGACTGGTTTCCTGTAGCTTGCATTGGTGCCCTCTTGCGAGTGCTGTGCATAAGGTTGCTAGCCTTTTGCACCCATGCCAGGCTTTCCTGGAGGTCAGCTGTCTCTCCAGCATCACTGATCTTCCTCGGTTGCCAGCCTTTCCTGGATGTCACTGGTTGCCCAGAGTTTACTTGCTTAATACATCTGGTGATGCCAAACAGGCAGACGCTCTTTAGAACGGCTGTGGCCTAACAGACATAATCATCCTGTCAAATGAGTGAAAGTCAAACGAGTGACATCAGCATCAAGGCAAACGCTGTCTCACTGGTGAGAAGATGTTTAGCTGCAGTCAGGCGGCGCAAATGACGCAAATATAAGAACAATTCACAATGGAAAGTAACAGACTGTCAAACGCCAATGCACAAGCAAAAAAACTAAAATCACACAGCAACAGGTAGAACTGTAAAAAAACACTCCCTGACTGAAGGATTAATGTCATCTTGAGGAACATTTTTCCAGAGTTCCTGTGGGACTTTCAATGGCTCTCAGTTTCAGAGGAATGTCAATTATTTTGTTGGTTTTGTTTGCACAGACAGTAAAAAGGGCATCTTTTATCTGTTGTGATGACAATATTTTGACCAATCAAAAAAGTAGTGTTCCTGATTTAAGGGTTACATTTTATACAGTTGAATACAACTTAAGGATTCTTCTCACAATCACAT
Source organism: Hydrocynus forskahlii (assembly GCA_037974365.1). Classification (NCBI taxonomy): domain Eukaryota; kingdom Metazoa; phylum Chordata; class Actinopteri; order Characiformes; family Alestidae; genus Hydrocynus; species Hydrocynus forskahlii. The sequence continues at coordinate 816,002 of JBBPCX010000035.1, read as the reverse complement.
TTTTCATTTACAAAAATGGGACCATGCACTGAGAGATTTCTTTGGGGAAACTAGAGTGGTTCTTTTATGCATTATTTTGGCACCTTAATTCATAGGTGTAGGTGTACTTGTGTATAATTTCACATTGTCATGGTGTCTACGTGCAATTATTTACCCATCTCTGAGGTGGACAGCACACATACACTGTCCATGAGTTTTGTGTTCAACAAGATCAAAACTCCACAATCATTCAGTCTAGCTAGTCATGCATTTATTAAGTTCAACAAATCTTTTATATGATTTTCTCCACTCAACCACTAATTTTCTGAATGTGTTTTCAGCTTTCACACTTGAGCACATAAGTGAATGATCTGAGTGTTATTTTTTATAGCCATATATACTGACTTATAGTGTACTGTATTGAGTTTTTATTGACATCTGTATGACCTTTGGTTATAGAGCAAATGGGTTCATAGTCCCAAAGGAAGACGGCACAGAATACAGGGCCATTCAGACACCACAACACCGCTGTTCATGCATCCCTTGTGCGCACTTTTAAATCGACCAATTCTTTCCACAACCACAGAACGTATGACGCAAAGCTCGCGGGGAGCCGTGAAAGATTTCTGGTTCCTGTATGGCTTTATGGTCAGTGTCTGACAGCTGCTTGGCTGTAGCACGACTCGAGGAGCCACACAGAGTGGAAGGATCCTTCACTCGCAGGATGAAAGAGCCATGATATTTTTTCCCAGTCTCCTTTCTTCAGAAAATGACTTGTATGATTGGATGGAAAACTCATTTGGGCTTCTGAAGTGCCTCGTGGTGGCAGGTCAGCCTCAGCCAAAAGCAATCTCAAAGAGTGTGTCCAGCTCATCCTCCCAACACACACCATTGAATCAAGAGAGGTACAACAGCTCATCTGAGAAATAACTAAAGTCATCAAGACCCCGTTTCTCTCACCATCCACTAAAAAAGAAAGAGAGAATGCCAACTCATGAATCAGATTAGGTCAAAGAAACCTCCAATCGGGGGTGACAAAGAGGGAGAAGGTGTCGAATGGAAGTGGATGATATTTATTGTCCAAAGACCTAATCCTGAACCGTGTTTGACCACTGCGTCGACATACCACATGATCTCATTCTGTGTTTTAGTCAGTAGCTCTTGAGGCCAGAGAGAATATATAATGTGATTTCTGTATTCACAATTATACATGTTTCACACTGTCATGATGTCTATGTAATTACACACCATTCACCTACCAGTGGGATTTGTGCTCAAATGTGATCAAAACTCCACAGTTGCCCAATCTAGCTAGTCATGACTTTATTGAGTAATAAATTAAATAAATCAGTTTTGAGGTCTTTGATATGATTTTCCCTACTCAACCATTCATTTTTTTGATGGGCTTTCAAGTTTCACATATACACTATATGGACAAAAATATTGGGACACACCGTTTTTTCAGGCCTCTTACTGCCAGTGAAGGGCAATCTTAATGTTTCATATGCCAAGACATTTTGAACAATGCCTTGCTTTCAACTTTGTGGGCACAGTTTGGGGAAGGCCCTTTTCTATTCCAGCATGACTGTGTGTAACAAACCTCCACTTATTCAATAGCAAAGGTTGTTATCAGATCTTATATTAGAGTAGGAAACAAACCACCAATACTTTATATTAGGTTCACACCGTGTATTATACATTAACCAAACATACATTCACACATACACAAAACCCCCTCCCATCAAAGTCTTTCCTGGGACCTCCTGCCCTCTTGTTTGCTCCTCTGGTACCGTCCGGGAAGGGTAGGCTCCTAGTATGGCAGCCCCACTCTACCGACCACCGCCAGGAAGCCCAATGCAGACACCGAAACAGACAAACCAAGAAAAGAAAACCCACTTGCTCCACACAGCAGTTGGATTACCCATTAACTATTACACCAAAAGATGCCTAAAGCATTAGGACAACATGAGAAATAGAGTTACTTACATGCCATAAGAACGTGCTGGTTCTACACATACGTTTTAATATAGGTTGTTGCTGCAGCTGGTAGCCTAGCCTAGCTTCAGATGCACCTTTTATAGGGGAAAAGGAAATAGGTCTTAAACCACCCCTGCGCCCCCTCTGGGAAAAAGCCAGTAACAGTAACCAGCTGTTACATGTGGCTATAGACCATATGGGTGTGGCTATAGACCGTTCACAGTTTCACCACCATGTTGAAATATCACGTTTACCAACATTACCTCATTCTGTGTTTTAGGTTGTAGTTTTTGAGACAAGAGAGTATTTACAATGTGTTACAATGTGTTATGATGTGTTTTCTTCCCCACCATGTCACACATGGCTCCTTTATGGTACATCAGATGGCAGCAAATTGCAAAAAGTGGAGTAAGAGCTATTGCAAAAGGCTCTGCGCAGCCTGACTTTTTTTTAGACCACTAATATGCGTGCGTCTAAAAGGCCTAAATTGCTTACGAGGCTGTCAAGGGACAGCAGAACTTTTCAACTTTTCAGAAAAGTGTTCAAAAAAAAAGGAAAGGAAAAAGTGTCCTTTCCTCAAACCAGCAGACACTGGGACTAAAGAAGATAGGCCAAATGCATATTTAGACAATAACGTGGGATTATAATCACTTTAATGTGTATAATTAAACTGCTGAGATGTAAATAGAGTCATTAAGTGGACTCATAGTGTATTCATAGATATTTATTGTAATGACTTTCTGTGAGGGAGCATTCAGCAGCTCTGGATGTCTGGTTCCATTCACCACCACTGTGAACAATTCTGACTCAGTATGTTACTCTAGAATGGAGCATTTCAGATCAAATCACACCCAATGGCTTCCTGAATGACTGTGGAATTCAACTGTAAAATGCATCTTTATGTATCAAGTTCCACATGTCACTCATGGTGTCACATATAAGTGGCTGAGTTTATTATTAGGGACATTTTTATTGGTTTGGACCTTTCAATTTTCTTCCTGGAGAGCCCAAAGTGGATTTTTTTGTATGGCATTGCTTTTTTGGCTGCATTTTTTAATATTGTAATGACTAATTCCCAGCTGACTGATTCACTATTGACTAACTCCCTATGAAATCTGCAATATGTTGTTGGCGCATCCCTTTGGGCATTTTTTCCCCCCAAAGTTATCATATCAGCTGTTACCGTTTTGGACTCCAGTGCTGCAATCTGTTTATTTCATCTTCCACTTCAGGAATCAAATTCAGTCTAGAAATCCAACCTATTAACCTTTTAGAAGCAGCACTTTGGTGATGATTATCCTCTGCATGGGCCAGTATTGGGATTCTATATTCCATAGGATTGCATTCCTGACAATCTTATATGAATGCTAGCAATTTTATAAAAAAGATTCTAAAAGACTTAGACTATTTACAGTAATGACACCACACTGTTGAACGTGGCACTGCAGTGCATACACATAATCTCAGTCTGTTTACATACATTCACAGATACTTATGACCTCTGACAGATGATGGGTACGGACAGGTCTGAGTGCAATTTACCAAATATCTCTCTACATTCATTACCTTAAGCCTGCAGTCCCAGGGGGTTCAAGACCCTCTGATTGACACCTGAGACCCCCAAAAGCCTCAATTAAGGGTCCCTGGAAAACAATTTGTGAAATAGTTGAAATGAGTAAAACCAATGGCTTCAAGCACCATTGACGATCACCAACCATTTGCGGTGGCGTGCTGATTATTATGTGATAATACCACTTTGTTTATATAATTTATTTTCTTTTGAATGATGCAATTATGCTAACATACTCACCATGCTGTCATTGAACATCTGCTATCCTGTCAGATTATCTTTGGCACGTGGGTGGACAAATATCAGCTCATGGTAAATTCACACAAAATTTTCTTGAGCTTAGTTCAGTATAAATAAAGCAATAACAGCACTGACAGTTAACGGCATTTACAAAGCACCAATGACATCGCAAAACCTTTCTTCTTTTGACAGGGTTTGTTAAAGGGTGTATCTTTCCTGGCAGTAACTTAGTTAAAAGCTGGTGTTGATCTTAGTGTAGCTTTACAAAGCAGTAATGCCACTGACAGTTAATGGCATCACAAAGTATCAGTGGCATCACAAAGCAATAACAAAACTGACAGCAAATGACATCACAAAGCAAGAACATGACTGACAATTAATAATATCACACAGAACCAATTACATCTTGAGCCAATAGCACTACTGACAGTCAATGACATCACAAAGCAATAACACCAATCACAATTAATGACATCACAGAGCAATAACACCACTGATCGTTAATGACCTTACAAAACATCACAGACTGCAAACCAATAGCAAAACTGACAGTCAATAACATCACACACCACCAGTGACATCACAAAGCAATAATGCTGCCAGTCAGCGACATCACTAAGCACCAATGGCTTCACAAAGTAGTAACACAACTGACAGCTAATGACAGCACAAACAGCACTGACAGTAACTGAAATCACAAAGCCTCAACGACATCACAAAGCAATAACATCACTGACCATTTTTTTTAGCTGTCCTGTCTAGTTAACGGCATGCATTTGTGTAGTGCAATGTATTTTTTATTCAGTATACTGTTTATTATAAATGGCATTTTCTGCACACTGCCGTGTATCTGCACTTTGTGTAGTCCTACATAACACAGCGCATACAGGTTAATAATGAGGAATGACAACAGAGACCACTTAACTTGCCTTGACTTGACAGTTAATGACATCACGAAGCACCACTGATATTACAAAGTAATAACAACGCTGACAGCTAAATCATTCCTGTTTAACTGATTACCATTTGTTTGAAAAAAAATAATAAGTGGGAAAATACATGACAGCCTGATATTTTCCATGACCTTCACTGGAAAAAAAATCAATGAAATGCTCTTCGTTGTCAGTTTCTGCTACGGGAAAACTGTTCCAGGAAATGCCAGGCTTTTGCAGGGGAAGACATGCTTTCTGCCCTGGATGAGGTTTTAAGGTGCATGAGGTTTCACCGACCTGACGAAGAGAGATGTTCTCATGGCAGCATTCGCAGGTCCAGCAACTCAGCAGCAAACACGAACAACCTGCAGTCCCACCAAGCTGCTAACAGGCTAACAGCTATCAGTCTAGCCAGTGTGCAGACGGCCATGTTGTTCTGCTGGGTGATGTGCAAGGAATACAGATGAAAAGACAAAAGCAAGAAAAAAGTGCTTAGCTATTCAGTTTCCTCCAAATCTCAGACTTCTCCTTCCAGGTTTCCCTCCACTGTTAGATGAGAGGAGCAGCTCACAGAATGGACAGAATACAGTTATTGCTATTGTATTGCCACATATTGCAATGACCTTCCTTCGTGGTGGCTGTTGCATGGTTGCACTTTACAGAATGCTGATAAAATTTCACCCTAATGAGAAAGACCTACAGCGCCTTGCAAAAGTACTCACACCCCTTTTTCATGTGTTGTTGCCTCACAACCTGGAATTAAAATGGATTGTTTGAGAGTTTGCACCATTTCATTTACAGAACACACCTACAACTTTGAAGATGTTTTTTATTGTGAAGCAAACAACAAATAACAGAAAACTTCAGCGTGCATAACTGTTCACCCCCCCCAAAATCAGTACTTTGTAGAGCCACCTTTTGTGGCAATTACAGCTGCAAGTCGCTTTGGATAAGTCTCTAAGAGCTTGCCACATATTGCCACCGGGATTTTGGCCCATTCCTCAAGGCAAAAGTTCTCCAGCTCCTTCATGTTGGATGGTTTTAGTTTGTGAATGATTCTCAAATGGATTGAGGTCTCGACTTTGACTAGGCCATTCCAACACAATTAAATGTTTCCACTTAAACCACTCGAATGTGGCTTTAGGAGTATGTTTCATTGTCCTGCTGGAAGGTGAACCTCCGTCCCAGTCTCAAATCACAGGCAGACTGATACAGGTTTTGCTCAAGAATATCCCTGTATTTAGCCCCTCCCTCCATACATTTGGGGAGTCGCCCAAAAAATCGCACCTTCTTATTTTTAACACTAAGTAATGGCTTTTTTCTGGCCAGCTCTATGGAGTGTACGGCTTATTGTGGTTCTATGGACAGATACTCCGTCTCTGCTGTAGAACTCTGCAACTCCTTCAGGGTTACCTTTTGTCTCTGTGCTGCCTTTCTGATTAATGCCCTCCTTGCCCAGTCTGTGAGTTTTGTGGGCGGCCCTCTCTTGGCAGGTTTGTTATGGTACCATGTTCTTTCCATTTGAAGATGATGGATTTGATGGTGCTCTGGGGGATCATCAAAAAATTTGATTTTTTTTATAACCCAACTTGTATTTCTCAACAACTTTGTCCCTGACTTGTTTGGAAAGCTCCTTAGTCTTCATGGTGTGATGCCTTTTGCTTAGTAGTGTTGCAGCTTCTGGGGCCTTTCAGAAAATGTGTGTTTATACTGACAGATCTTGTGACATTTAAATTGCACACAGGTGGACTTCATTTCACTAATTATGTGACTTTTGAAGGTAATTGGTTGCACCAGAACTTTTTAGGGGCTTCATAGCAAAGGGGGTGAATCCATATGCACATGCCAATTTTCATTTTTTTATTTTTTAACATTCTTTTATGTATATATTTTTTTTCTCTCTTCACCAACAGATCTATCATATAATATTTAAAGTACAGGTTGCAATGTACCAAAATAGGTTAAAAAGCCAAGGGGGTGAATACTTTTGCAAGGCACTGTAAATTTATTGTGTTATTCATTTCATGATATACATTTATTTTGTATGTAAATGCATGTGGGTGAGGTCAGTAGTAAAGGTGTAACGATATGAGTCAACTCATGATTCGGTTCAGTGTGAATCATTCTGGTTGGTACCGAATGTTAAATGAGTATAGACTAAAGAATTAGGGGGATGGTTTTAAAAGGAGTGTGGCCTTATCAGCAGCAGAATTTGATGCGATCCAGCACAAAAGATTCACAAATAGGCCCCCAAATGTGTATTCTTTTCATATGATCATATCTGGCCCTGAGAGACTAAACACACACGAACATCATCTGATTGGTCAGGAAGCCAGTTGTACACAGGACAGGTGCCGCACCCTCCTGCAATACCAGAAGCCAAAACAGCAATAAAGATTAACAAACCTTTCAAAACACATCACAAAGTGAATGCCCTCTCCCTCTCTCTCTTTCTCTCTGTCCTATCTCTCTCTCATCTCTCTCTCTCCTCTCTCTCTCTGTCTCTCTCTTTCTTTCTCTCTCTCTCTCTCTCTCTCTCTCTCTCTCTCTCTCTCTGTCTCGCTCGCTTCTCTGGGCTCTAGGCTAGCTTCGTTCTCAGCTGTGGTCCCAAAGGGTCTTCTGCTCACCACATTTCTTTTTTTTCCCTTACTCCTAAAAAAGCCTTAAATGGTGCTCTCTATTTCACGATAATATTTTATTGGACTTTTAAATCCCATCGATTGCTCTAAGAATTTCAGCAAGATTCTCAGATCCAACACTAAGCCACAGCTGGAATGTTATCGAATGCTACATCATCACTGTGCTCCTGTGAACAACTGGGAGTGTGACCGTTTGAATGGCTAATGGTTATTTGCTCTGCCTTCTCTGCTCTCTGTTGATTGGCTTTGGAGAAAAATGAAGAGGTTGGAAGAAAATATAAAATATCATGAAAATAAAATATCTGCTAGATTTTAATCAGTTTATTTCAATATGGATTGCTCTTTCA
>JBBPCX010000035.1:787460-804290 GCA_037974365.1 Hydrocynus forskahlii | reverse complement strand
GTACACTGTACATATGCTCTTACCTTTGGTCTGTCCACTTTCTGCCATAGCAATGCAAATTTACCACTTATGGGACAAATAAAGGTTTATCTTATCTTATCAAATTTACAGTGTTTAAACATGGACAACATATACCAATATATTCCATTTTATATAGGTTTGTGGGGAAAAGTTTTACATGAATTCCTAAAGAGTACTTCAAGCTTCCTCAGTGGTGCGACTATCTAAGTGAGGTTGTGGGTTGGACCCCCAGAGGTGCTGCAGCCATCTGTGGCCAGGAGTCCAGCTAGTGGCTGGGAATCGAAATGAAAATGTATATTGACGAGAAATTGAGAAAATTGCCAAAAAAACTGTTGTGTCCATTGTAGGTGCTTTGGGTGGTGGACAGGGTTCGGCATGGGGACTCTGACTGGTCTCCAGCCCCATACACAGCGAACTGTGATGCACTGTGTTCTCACACCTTTCTATCACTGCAACATGACCTTTTTCAGCTGCTTGTGCTACAGCAGCTGCTCTGTGGGATCAGACCAGACAAACTAATCTTCACTCCCCACATCCATCACTGAGCCTTGGGCGCCCATGACTCTGTCACTGGTACATTGGTTGTCCTTTTCCTGACCACTTTTGAAATTTAAAACAAAACTTAAAACCTTGTTCTCTACCAATTACAAGTTAAGAACCATTATATTTAACAGTACCTAATTCATGATGTTGCTATGGCAAAAATCAAGACACAGTTAAAGTGTTGATTTTCTTTTCCTTTAATGATTTTGTTCTGACACCTTTTGCGTCACACCCCTTCACATTTATCGGAATTTCACTCAAGAAGAAAAAAGCTTCTTATGCCTCAGCTTTAGTATCAAAACTGTAGAAAGGACTTTTGTTATTGTGGACAAAAAGGAAGGAAATGAAGAGGAAAAAGCAGCTTTTTGTTATGCTGCTCTTTTTACATGTGAATGTACTCTCTGAAGAGAAAGTGGAACATGCGAGTGTTTAGTTTCAGGAATTCAGTAAAGTGAACAATATAGCTATTCTCTATACGGCAGCACTGCTTAACATGGGACATGCTCAGTTACACAGTGGTGATATACGATTCCTTTAAGGGACAGTCCAGCCAGACTGAAAGCCATTGCTACATCTTATGTGCTGCGATAGCCTCAGGAGGACAGCTTCAGTCCTTTGTGTAATGCATGCTGGGTTCGGCAGGGAGAAAACACAGTGAAATAAAATAATGAACTCTGTTAATCTCCGTTAAAATAAGGACAGGAGATATACACCACTCAGCCATAGCATTAAAACCACCCACCTATTATGTAGGTCCTACCTGTGCCACTAAAACAGCTCTGCACCATCAAGGCAAGGCCTTCACAATACCTCTGAAGGTGCTGCGGTTCTGCACCAAGACGTGACAGCAGATTCTGTAAGTTGTAAGGTGAGGGATCAGACTAGTTTGTCCAGCACATCTCACAGAAGCTTGATCGGACTGAGATCTGGGGAATCTCGTCATATTCCTCAAACGGTTCCTGAACAATGTTTCCATTGTGGCAGGACACATTATCCTGCTGAAAGAGGCCACTGCCATTAGGGAATACTGTCGCCATGAAGGGGTGAACTTACAACGTTTAAGTAGGTGGTCCATGTCAAGGCAGCATCCACATAAATGCAGGACCCAAGTTTACCCAGCAGAACCTTGCCCAAAGCATCCCACTGCCTCTGCTGCCTTGTCTTCGTCCTATAGTGCATCCTTTACGAGGTAAGCAACACACACACAAGATGCACAAGATGTAAAAGAAAACATGATTCTTAAAACCAGGCCACCTTCTTCCATTACTCCATGGTCCAGTTCTGATGCACATTGTAGCTTTTTACAGGGTGGATAGGGGTTCACATGGGAACTCTGACCAATCTGCTGCTCCATACACAGCAAAATGTGTTCTGACCTTTTTATCATATTTAGCATGAACTTTTTCAGCAGTTTTTGCTACAGAGGCTCTTCTGTGGGATCAGACTCTAAAGACTGGTCTTCACTCCCTATACCCATCAATGAGCCTTAGGCTCCCATGACTCTGTCGCCAGTTCACCAGTTGTCCTTTTTTGGGCCACTTTTTGTGGGTACTATAAAGATACAAAACACTTTTGGTGGGTACTGAACTCTAGTTCTGAACTCTGACCCAGTCGCTTAGCCATCACACTTTGATTCTTGTCAGAGTGTCTCAGATCCTTACACTTTCCCATTTTTCCTGCTTCAAACACATCAACCTCAAGAACTGACTTTTAATAAATGCCTAAAATATCTCACCCCTTCACTGGTGCCACTGTAACAAGGTCACATGTGTTTTTTACTTCACCTGTCAGTGGTTTTAATGTTGTGGATTGTAAGGGTAATGCTGCACTACAGAGTACTGCACCAAAAACAACACATTTAACTCTAGCTTTATGCCCATTTAAACACCAGGCATCAAATGATCTCATCTCACTCCCTAGACGTATCATTACTTTGCTTTGTCTGAATCATATCTGTCTCAAATTAGGCAGTGTTCAGCATGGCCTAATGCTTTAATGCGATCTTAGACTCAGGCAGATGATGTGTCATGGTGTGTGAGCAATGCTTTATGCTACACAACACTTGAAAGAAGAATGAGAAAAGAATTAGAGTGTAATTTCATATTGAAAAAAAGATTCATATGAGATGGATAAGGGCCTCTCATCCATTATTTTATGTTAAAATAGTGTTGGAACTATTAAAAATGACTGCTGATTCTTTTCTCAGACCGTAAGATGGAACATTATCACTTATTATTATTAATGATAATAAAATAAGACTAATAGAGACATGAGTTGATGATAAAAAATGGATTGACCTCACTATTAAATAATGACAAATTTCAAATCAAACTTTAATAGTCTCCACTTCCATTTCAAGCTATTCACGCATGACCCTAAAATTATTTTTCAATAAAGGCAATGGCTCAGTGTAGAACTGTAAAACGTTTAAAGATTTAAACAGGTCTTTGCCTATTTACGTGGTTGGAAATGGTTCTTTAAGAACATTTAAATATGGTTCTATATAGCAGCAAAAGACATTTCACTATTCTTACCAGTCAAAGAGCCCATCTATCCAAATGTCTGTCCATTAAGTCATCAAGCTAATCCGAATCAGAATCACAAAACATTATGGTTCCGGAGGAAATTGCTTACGTTATGACTGCACAGACACACAGAGACAAGAACGATATGAAATATAAAGTCGAAACAAATCCAATAAAAACTATGTGAAATGCACTATGCTATCTACACAAATGCTGGGGTGTTAATACTACAGATAAATAAAGTACTATATATAATGCTAGATAAATATTAGATAAAATAGAAATAGATGCCAGTCAAAGTCAAATAACCTTTTTTTTGCATTATAAAGAACTATTTTTGCTTCAGGAGTCTGTGGAATTTTTTGGTGAAAATCACTGTTATTTCCAGGCTTACAAACATTCAGATTAATCTGTAAAATGATGCCATACTTCCACTTTTAACCGAATAAAACTTCACCTGAGTGCAGTTTCTCAGTTTCTCATCCCTGCAAAAGGAATCAAATTTCTTTAAAGCTAGAAATTTCCATAAATTGTCATTTTGAAGACATATTGTTACAAGAGCTTAGAAAAGCTTTTGCATGATGCAGTTTAGGACAGCAAGGTGGTAAAACTGAACAAATCTATATTTATGCATTAAAATATGTATTTGAAATATGTTACCTGTAGAGGATGTGTTAACTTATTTTCACTTCACAAATTAACAAAACACAATTTGACCCAAATTTTCACATTCAGCTGAATTTGGCTGTGCTGGCCTCATCAGATGAATCCTGACATCACTAATGTGCAATAGCACCATCTACTGGCTATGATTACTGACTAAACTTCAGGTATGTTAAAAAGTAGAGGGACACTTGGGTGCAGTATCTGAGTTCTGACTTAAAGTCTTACTCAGTTATAAGAGGAAATAACCAGAAATCTTTTAGTGCAATAAAAAAGTAACAATATTTACATATCGAAGTAAAAATAAATGAAGTTTGATTTGTTTGGTGTAAACAGTGAATTGAAATGCTTGGGAACTTGACAGATTAGTGAGATATACATTGAGTTCTATGAAGATTAAACACCTAAGGAGAAGTAAGGATGTTTTTTATTTCATGTGGAAATCTTTATGTATGAGTAAAAGTGTAAAGGTACGAGAACTGGGTTCAGAATTAAAATCAGAAATCTTTATTGATCCTGGAGGAAATTGCAACTTCACAGACACATAGAGGCACATAGACAAGAACAATATAAAATATGACTATAGCCAAATAAAAATCTTTCCCCTTACTTAGTCAAATTTGCCCCTTAAAATAATAGAACCTCCTGGAATAATGCCTAAAATGTAAGATTAAGGGGTTTCACACTCATGCCTTAAATCTAATTTGTAAGGTAAAATTAAGGGGTCGGTTTCACAAATTAACAACCCCTTAATTCAAATGAAGGGGTTTGGTGTATTTTTTAGGGGTTAATTAAGGTAGAGTTAAGCACATTTTTAGTACATTGTCTCGTAATGCGTAGCGCACTCCATCTCAGATGCTGTCCAGAGGTGAAAATGTGGGTGGGCATGCCTCGACTGTTGTCCGTGAGGGGAAAGATTGTTGTCCAGAAGGGGACAAATTATTTTGAAAAGTGGGGGTAACACATATACCCCCCCTATAGTGGTTCTGTTGAGTTCTATGTTTTATACCAGGAGAATAACTCCAGTCCTGGAGGTTCGTTGTCCAATAACACAGTGTGGTGATTTCCCTGCTCAAACACACATAGTTTAACTGCCAGGTTTAGTGAGTGTGTTTGTGGAGGAGAACAACCAAATTGTGCTGGACACCCCCGCCCCAGGCCTGGATTTGGATTAAATTAAAATTAAATATGCATTTTTAAAAATGTCTTTTCTACAAAAGGTGTTGGCTGGTATCAAACTCTTTGCATTTGATGAGGTAGAAAAGTATAAATCCATTCTAACCTGCTTTAGAAATTCCACCCATTTTTCAAATTATTTTTTACTTATTAAACTGAGTCCTTCAGAGCAGGTTTGGTGTGGAAATGTTCTGTTCCAGAGAAACATTTCTAGTTTAATCAAAATAATGCAGTTTCTAGTTTTCTAGTTGGGTATGTGTAATAGTGTAAAGGTATGAGTATTCAGTTCCAAAAATACTTCCATAATAATACCAAGAATCACCCCTGCCAAAATCTTGGGTAATATTTTCAGATTATTTTACTTTTAAACCCTGATAAATTTCACTAATGCGTTTTACATAAACCGTATATCAAGTCCGAGTCCGAGTTGTTCACAGTGGTGGTGAAAGGAACCAGACGTCTAAAGGTTCCCTCACAGAAAGGTGTCACATGAAATGTTTATGAATGATGCCTGAGACATTCATTTGTGATTTATATTTTTTAATCCATTCATGGTGGAGGGATAGAGAGTGCAGAGCGTTGTGAGGCAAAATAGTCCCCAAAGGAAGCTTTTTTATTTCAGATTCGCTACAATTTTACCATCATCAACATTTTATAAAACCACTCAGAAGGCACATGTAGGTCCACTAAGGCTCTTTAAAATGTTTCTGTTTGTATTTTTGACATTGTGACCCCTGGTTCCATTCACCACCACTGTAAAGAAAACTTTTTACACCGTAAAGAAAACTTTTTACGAACCATTTCCATCAAACCAGTGATACTCTTTATCTCACAACCTTTGAATTATGTGGTTAATAAATATTAATATTATTTTATCACTTTCAATATAAAATAATACAAAATAATATGAATTATAAAAAATAGGCGACTAATAAATATTATTCCCCTTTAAATCCAGGCTGTGTAAGCTGATTCTCTTATTTCTACATCCATTATGAAAATACAAACATGCAGTGTTTACATATATATTCATATACACAAACTTTTGTATATTTATAAATCATTTGTATATATTATTTGTACTTTTCAGTAGTATACTGTTTTGTTTAGCTTTTATTCTATTGTTTATGCTGCTTCTACTTTCTTCTCTTGTTCTGTCCACTTGCGGCAGCAACAATGCAAATTTCCCACCTGTGCGTCTACTAAGGGGTTACCTTGTGTTATAAAAGCAACACTAATATGCAATTCATACATTTAACTGTGTCCTGTGCATTTCAAAATACAAGTACAGAGTTTCAAATGAAGAGAAAGATGAATAAAAGACCCAGAGACTGCGGGATGTGTCATGACAGCTGCATGTTTATTGCTTAATGAAAGGAGACACAGTGTAAAAGATGAGTTAAAGTATCTCTTTTGTGGTTTTAGAGTTTATTTGCAGCGATCGCTGGGCAAGTGTTTATGCTCCTCATTGTATCCAGCAACAGCAAAGCACTCAGCAGCCTTCCTGTCGCACTCGCAGATAAACATCTCACACTCATTGTTGTTGCCTTGGGAAGAGAAGAGAAAGGATTTTCTTTAAAGAGGCCCATGGCCAAATTTTTTGGTACATTTTTAAATGGTATGTGTTAAATGTTCCCCAGCTTGTCACTTACTCGTGCAGGTAATCGTCTTACTGGCCTTGTCGCATTTATACGCATAAATTTCGGTGTAGGGGTTGTCGAGGATTGGCCAGCAAGCGCTATGCTGCATAGCGTCACTGTAGCACTGGTCATGTACCTGACAGCATCTGCAGGCAGTGGATTGAAATGGCCAACATGGTTGAAAAAAAAATTTCAGAAACCCTGTACATGTATTAACCATGATTTAAAATAATTCCACAAAATGAACCTTTACTTTAATTTTTTTTATGAAAAATCCCAGTTTCCAATATGATGGACATCCCAAAATAACACACACACACACACATATATATATATATAATGCGCAAAAAGAGTTTTCCTCTGTCTTTTGTCTCTAACCTGTCCAGTTCGTCAACAGGGGTCCCTGAGCCACCTTTGCCACAGTAGCAACCGTAGTCACTGTAATCCAGGACTGGCCAGCTATCAGGCATGGTGCAGAGGATCATGGCCCTGAACTGCCACAGAGCCCTGTAGTCGAGGTCAGCCTGGGCTGAATCACACACACACACACACACACACACACACACACACAACAGTGAATGAATGACTGTGCACCGTGTTTCGAGGAAGCTAAAGATAGTTTATCAGTAACCTTTCTCATTCTGTTTATTCTAGCAATGTACACTTTGTATATATTAGTATAGATTGACATTGTAATGCCTTTATTGTGCTTCTTTTATTATCTTCATAAAGTCAGTAAAATATTCATTAACTCACTGCTTCATTATGCAATAAGTAGAATACATTAGGCACTTTCCAGCACCAGTTTAGGAGTCTTATTGTGCCTTTATTACTCATTATCGAGCCAATAACTGATGATTAACTGAGGGCTCATTATTACTTTATTGAGCTATAACTAGGCTGTCCAGAAGCATCCAAATATTTCTCTACAGAGCCAATCTGACCAGACCAACATGTTGACCAGACTGAGTACTCACATGAAAGGTCTCATGTAAACTATTTTAGAAGAATTTTTCAGAGCTCAGTATTTGGTATCTAAAACCTGAACTAAATGCACTACTATGAAAAACATCGCAAAAATGTACAATATTACACATGCAAAACAAGCACTTACTGACTGTGAGGCCGATGGCCAGCAGGAGCACAGTGTGGAGGGTCTTCATGGTGTCCAGTGGAGGGATCAACTCAAACTCATCCCTCAACCAGGTCTCCTTATGTAGCCTCAATGCAACCTTGAAAATGTTTAACTTGCACAGAAAACAAGGTGAGCTGCAGGTAAATTTCAATGCACACATGTGGATCCGTGCCTGGAAACTCTCACGTTCTGACAGACACACCTTATCTCACATCACAACAGCCCAACATTATGTGTTCCATGGAACAGATCAGCTTTTTAGGCATTACTGATGCTGAATAGAATGTGTATAGGATATGTATGGCATACATATGCAATATTCATGCTCCAATCAGCACCTTGATATGCCACACCTGTGAGGTGGGCTGGATTATCTCAGCAAAGGAAAAGTGCTCACTGACTCAGATTTAGACAGATTTGTGAACAATATTTGTGAGTAATGGGTCTTTTGTGTATGTAGAAAATGTTTCAGCTCATGAAAAATGGGAGCAAAAACAAGTGTTGCATTTATATTTTTGTTCAGTGTAGGTGCAAGTATTAAACTGAACAGCTTTACCTTCATTTTTAAGAACTGCTGACAATATTTCTCCAAATTTCCGAATAAAAATATTATTCTTTAAAGCATAATTTTAAAGGAAATCAAAATAAGAGAAATGATGCAGAACTTGAGTAATTCAAAGAAAACAAATCTGTTGTTCCTTCAAACAAAATGGCAGTAATTACCTTTGATGTACTTCTAGCAGTGTTTTGCCATCCTAGAGGTTACATTGCAAGAGGAGAGTGTTGGTGATCAGTAATCAGCACCTCATTAAGCAGAATGGGGTGCTTGTGTAGGAATTTAACAGACACTAGCATGGAGTGGTGGTCATACTCAGAGATACTGATTCAAAAATAAATAAATTTTTCCAAAGCTGTATATAGATATATGTACAGAAACAAATATATACACAGTAGAACTGGGTAGGATGTTGAGAAAGCCTTGAACCCCCCCCCAAACAACCTATTTGCATCTATATGCAGAAAGATAAATGCATTTAGCAAACAAGGTGAAGGAAGTACACTGCCGTTATCTGCTCATGGTCACTCTGACCTTTTCAATATATGGAGTACACAGACTCAACAGCATGTAAGGGTGCTAAAAATAGCTTTATTTACAAGCAGTTTTCCATTGTTTAACATTCAGGAGTGTACATTTTTAATTGGACAAAATAAAAAAAATATTACACAACCTACTGCAAAATGATTAGGCCGATTATTTCAGGAGAAACATACAAAAATACAAAATAAATCATACTTTTCAGTTTAGGAGAAATACTGGCACTGGGAAGAGAACGAATGCTGGTATTATCTACAGCTGTGTGCAAAAGTTTGGGCACCTCTGGCTGAAGTATTTGTTGTTTTGTTGAATTTCAAGGTGTAATCAAGTATACGCCCTCTACAGAAAACACATGCTGGCGCATTTTAATACACAACTGTTTATCTGCTGAATTTAACATTTTGGGAGGGAAGGGGGGATTCAAGATACATTTTTGCTAAAAGTTGTGGAAAAGTTATGCATTATATTCTGTTTGTTTTCAACACACTAAACTCAGCAGATAAACAGCAAAAAACAGCATATTTGGTTGTTCTCTTTAGACAATGTATACTTATTTTCTAATGCATTTTAAAGGGTTCAAATATTAACTGGTATTTTTGAACAAGTATACAAATACTTATGCTCAAATTCACACCTACAAATGATTCAATTTACTATATTTTAAGGATTTTATTCACTGAAGAAAATATATTCATTTGGGGGGCAACATAAGTCTTAGATAGCTGAGGGCCAAATGCTCAGGCACCGTATGTTGCTGTAGAAGTCACGATTGTAGCCTCTCATTTTTATAACCCATGGTTATGCAAAGGATGTAATTCATTAGAACTGTCATATTTGGCGAATTGAGTGGCAGACACCTACAGGACCTACAGGTTCATCTGAAAATCAAGAGGACCACCAGTAAAGTGGTAACAGAAGCTGTATCCACTACCAGGACTACCAGGCAAAAAGTTTTGAGACTCTAAGCTCTTGGTTTCTCTGCTGTTTTATCTTAAGTGGCTGCTGCAGTAAGCCTAATCTTGCAAGATGACATTGAGGCTAAACTCTAAGCTACAAAGTGTGAAAAAATCTGAATACTAAACAGAGAGCTGAATGCCAGCAAATGGACATTCAAATGTTTGAATTTTTTGAGCCAGCCCTATCATTTTTAACATCAACAATTTTGATTTTACCAGATGTGTCAAAACGTTTGCATGCGACTATGCAATATAAACAAACCTAAGCTCAAAGCAGAGATGAGAATATAAACATTTTCATACCTTTTTCAAACATATTTCCTTGGTCTTTCTCTGCTGACAGAACAAAACAAACACAAGCTACATAAAATGGCTTAATTCAAAAACTTTCAGTTCATATATTAAAAATGTACCTACAAATATATCTCACATGAGGGGGGTTATGATGCTTGGCTATAAATAGCAGATTTTGAATGCTTCTATTTCACACACTTAAAATCACACTCTATTTCTCACATTAGCAGCAGGCTTATGGTCATTTCAGAACAGATGCCATCAACTAAATAGGCCAAACATGGGCACCTTGAGCACTTCTCGACACACATCAGCTGGACCCATTCTGTCGCTTTTACTTAAAATTATGTCAGTTTTGACCTTGGATCTCCAAACAGGTGAATTTACAGGAGATGGAAAAATATATCAAATTTGACTGCAATTTAATGCAACCAGACTGTATTCCAAATAATTCTGGACCATTTCTATTGGTCCACTCATCAGGAAACATTTGCATATTCTAGAGGGAAGCAGGTATGTATCAAAAAAATGATGTTTAATATGGGTCTGATATGGCTTGGATAACATGTACATTATTTATGGTGTTCCAGCTCTCATCTACACATATTATTGGATCGTAGATACCTAGGGGGTGGGGTTTATTTGGGCAAGGCTGTTGTTTTGTTATTTATGTCTGTTTTCACTTGGCACCATCCAAATGCTCAGCACTTGGTTCCAACTCCACACTCTCTCTCTCTCTCTCTCTCTGTCTCTCTCTCTGTCTCTCTCTCTGTCTCTCTCTCTGTCTCTCTCTCTGTCTCTCTCTCTGTCTCTCACACACACACACACACACACACACACACACAGGAGTGTAAACAAAAGAGGCAGAGGAATACATCTACACTACACAGCAGCTCTCAGTGTGGAATAGACAGAAGCGTGGCAGGTGCTGTACAGTTTAAGAGTCTGTGTCAGATTGGTTTGTAAAGCAGAGTGGTGACGTACTTCTTCTTATAACGATGCGTAGCACTAAGAACCATCACCCCGTCCTGCAGGAGAAACAATAACGAAAACGTTCTGATTAGTATTTGTGTGACTGAAGGCCTTTTCAGACAAAGTACAATTTTTTGGTATGCATGCTCATCAGCTTGGAACAACCTGACTGCTCAACCATATTTTTATTATTTCCTTGCAATGCAGGAAAATAATTTACATGATCAATTTAAGCCCAAAAAAGTACACACTGAGCTCCCACCAGAATGAATTTGGCCCAGGTGCAGGATGCAAAATGAAGAACAGTGATACACAATTTGTTACAAACAAGTTAAATAAGCAAAGAAAAAAAAGTGAGACTATGATGGTCGAAAAGTTGCAATAATACACTTTATTTAAACTGAGTATTCATCATTCAAGTTTGAAATGAACAACCTTTTTTGGAAAAAAAAAAAGATGTATTTTTTTTGCAAAAACCTGCCTTTTTTAAACATGGGTGTGTGGACTTTTTATATCCATTGTGTGTGTGTGTGTGTGTGTGTGTGTGTGTGTGTGTGTGTGTGTGTGTGTGTGTGTGTGATGTGAGATTATTGAACATTATTCTAAAGACCTCTCAAATAAAACACAGACATCCAATCTGAAATAAATGAATCAGGGATTGGACAGTGTTTCTAAACAGGCAGTGCACAAATACATGTGTCCCAATCTCCTGTAACAAACTGCACCAATTTAACCCAGAATTTTCTGGAAAAGGTCCAAATTTAGAGAAAGCAGTTTCAGAAAAATCAATAATTGAAATACAAAGAGTATAAAGAAACCAGTTCCCCGTCACTAAAACAATAAAAATATCTTCACTGCTAGGGGAGGAGGTTCAAAAATGCTGCTCATTCCTCCAACTCATGACTGCCTTTGTGAAACGATGCTTTCTGACCTGCCCCTTACCTTGATGGACAGAGCATAGAGGTGGTTCAGCATGACGTGATTGGGTTCAGGAAGTAAGGCAGGATCACACTGGAGAAAAAAAATTGGAATTAAGGAATCAATCTGTTAATAAAACTATTTGGACTGCACAATTCAGTTCAGTAAATATCGATGCTATTGTTGTTCCTGCAGTCAGTATCTCTGCCTCAATAATAATAGCTTTGTAGCAAATTCAATCTGATTTCTGCCCATTCCATTTGATAAATAAGCAGAATCTAGCAAAAGCAATAGTGCTTACTTATAATGGTAACTGCTTTTATTTGTGTCCCAAAATGTGAAAGGGTTTTTAAAATTGTAATTCCCTGTTTCAGTTAAAGTTTAACGTTATGTGGTCAAAGCCACTATATCCAGGAAAACAGAACAATAGAATAAAACAAAATGGCTATGGAGGGTCCTGGAGAACATTCTGTGTCACATGACGATTCTCTCTGGCCAATCAAGAGTCGGCAGTGTTTTCACACCAGGTTTTGGTACCTGCTAACCTCATTTGGAATTGCGTATAAGCAGTTATAAGAAATATTACTAGCTACCGGGTCGAAGGATTTGGATTTGCCTGATGGAAAACTAAGAAAGGTGAGATGAGTTGCCACACAGTGGAAAAGCAACTATAGTGTTTTTCCTGTTCTTACTTTTACAATTATGGCATTTGGCAGATTCCCTTATCCAGAGCAACGTACGATCATTAGTTACAGGGACAATCCCACTGGAGCAACTGAGGGTTAAGTGTCTTGCTGAAGAACAGAATGGTAGAAAGTGGGGGTTTGAATCTCCGACTTTGTGGTCATTGGGTTCACAGGCAAGTGTTTTACCCACTAGGCTACAACCTCGATAGGTCTAGGAATTACAGTCAGTATCAGATACATGCTCACTGATTATTTCGACCAGTCCAACTTACTCAGTGCTAAAAAATTAACTGCATAATTGAAATATACATGCTTAACCCCACAAATATACTCTAACAAAACTGGCTTTTTGTCAAAATACCAATTTTGTTGTAACTTTCAGATGATGTTTATTTTATATGTGCATGAAAGATCTTGTTAGTGCCATCTGGAGTAGTTTTTATAATGTATAATAAAGCTAATATTGCATGGTAGCAAATTTGTCGCTTAGCTTTGGTCAGCTACATCCAGGGTTTAAATAGACAGCAAAACACAGGGCTACAAAAACAGCTGTGTGCTACAATTTCTTATTAGATTTTAGCCAGGGTTTATGAAACCTTGTCCAAAAGTTTCTATATAAGAACACTGCTGTGGGCATTGCATGCAGAGATAAAATACATTTTAATACTATATATTAAATATTTGCAATATAAAAGATATATGACACTTACTGAGATGCCTGTGTCCTTATTGAGGATGACCTGTAGGAGATGAGGGGGGAGGATGGGGGGAGACTTGAACTTCTCGTCCTGTTTGGGGATGTAAGAGTCCTGATGATATGGGCCAGGAGGAGAGCTCGATAGGTCTAGGAATTAGAATCAGTATCAGATATCATAACAGGAGATGCCTGAATGTCCATACAATATCATATTTAATACATTTGGAATATTACATTCTGTGCTTTTCCCAATCCACACTGCCAGAGAAACATCCATAATAAAACCTGACCAACTGCATTGCCCCAGTGTTAATAAAGGCCCTGCATTTGCTCTCAGATGGAAATTAAACCGCGCTTTAACAGTCTTCATGAGTGTGGAGATCGCACCTGACATGTCAGAACATTTCTGCGAGTCCACCATGAGGGCGTCAAAAACCTCAAAGTCCGTCTTCTTCACCTGAATGATGTTGTTGACGGTGCCCAGCTGATTGGTCACTACAGGCTGATAGAAAATGAGAATTAAGCAGAGTTAGTATTACTGTAGCAGAGGGGCAAGAGAAGTGGATTATAGGGCTTGACAGTATATAAACATACACACACACACACAAAGTGCTGTACCACTTCATTAGGTGGTTCTGTGGGAGTGTTTTTGTTCGTGTAATCCAAAACAAATATTTTTTTTGGTCCAAATAATAACAACCAAATGTCGCATTATTGATTCCGCAAAGCATGTTAATATAAGATATGTTACTATTTTGCCAATTTGGACCAATATTATTGCAACATAATTGCAATATTATTTGATAACATTGCAGTATCTGCACACACACACAGATACACAAACATATATAGACATGCAGTCTCTTGCGCATTTTTTCCCAGAGCCTAACTAATAATTGTTTGCGGAAAACCCTGCACCTACGTGGAAACTGCAGATTTCCTTCGCATTTTTTTTGCCTTTGTGACGTCCAGGCCTCGTCCGCTATGCCCCCTCATCCTCCTGCTGGGTTGTTTATGTTTGGGCGCGGTGGTTAACAAGGCAATCAGACACCTGAATGGAATGAGCCTCCACTGCTCAGCGCCTCGCCAAAAATAAATAACCAGCACGTGGACGAGTGGTCATGGCGGATGAGGCCCGGGCATCACGGTCAGCTGTACTCAGAGGCGGGAGGTTTGAAAGTAGCCACTCCGAGAACATTACTTCTATTTGCTGCTGATTGGCTGCTGCCCTGTGAAGCATCTGTGGCAGCTGCAGTCTAGAATTTCCCCCGCAGAGCGTCTTGAGTGACTTTGTAAAGTCCTCTATTTTTATTACTGTACATTTAATGAATTTATTACTGTATTTACCTGCCTATACCAAAGAAATCGACAGCGCATAGCAAAGAAAACGCGTGTGCATGAATAACTGTACAGCACTGCAGGAGTTCAATGTACACCGTACAGTACGAATACCTTTACATTTCCTTTAAGGATAATGTATTAAGCTTAGTTTAAAATGAAATTAAAGTGTTTTGGGAGTATATTTGGAGGCATATTTAGGGTTTATATATATATATATATATATAGGTCTAGATCGTCGAGTCAGTATCAGATATTACTTGAACAGGAGACACTTGAATGCCCATATAATATTACAGTAAACCCACACTTTAACGCGGATCAGTCACGGTTTCAGTCCAACACGGAATTTTTCTGAGAACTACTATTTGTTTGCTGAAACCCCTCACTAACATGGGAACTGCAGATATCCTCCGCAATTTTTTTTTACTTTTTGACATCCCAGACTCGTCCACCATGGCCCCTCACCCTCATACTGGGCTGCTAAGCACCGCCCCAAACATAAACCCCGCAAGCGAGGACGAGGGGGCATGGCGGGATGGTGAAATACCACTGTACTCCGAGACGGGAGGTTTGAAAGTAGCCAATCCGGGAACACTATTTATTTCTCCTTGCTGCTGATTGGCTGCTGCCCTTTGACGCATCCCTTGCTGTACTCAGAGGCGGTAGGTTTGAAAGTAACCAATCTGAGAGCGTTATTTATTTCTCCTTGCTGCTGACTGGCTACAGCCCTTTGACACAGCGGCAGTCCAGAATTTCCCCTGTATTTTTATTACTGTAAATTAAATGAATTTTAACAACAGCGCATACCAAAGAAAACATGCGTGCATGAATTACAGTACAGTCTATACAAGGGTAACATCTGCATTTACATTCTAGCACTGCGGGAGTTCATTGTAAACTGTAAAGTACGAATAACAGTTCACCTTTACATTTTCTTTAAGGTTAATGTACTAAGCTGAGTTTAAAAAGAAATTAAAGTGTTTTGGGAGCATATTTGGGGGCATATGTAGGGTTTACACTATAAAAATAGGCATTTTAGGCATTTTTTTTTACCACATCACAACATCGCGGTTTTTCAGTATACATAAGTGCTCTTGGAACATAACTGTATATTTAATATATATAAAATATTAAATTCTGTGTATAGTTATTACAATATCATTGTGCAGCCCTAAAGGATGATAAACGTGTTTGTGTGTCTGCTGGTATTGGCTTTCACCCAGTGCTCAGTCAAACAGCAAAAAGTAGGTCATTTTGCACGAGGATCGTCAGGTGCCAGGAAGGGAAACCAGCTTTAGTATTTAAAGAAACCTTTGCTTCATTTGGGCCCTTCCTTAAGGTTAGATTCATTTTATGTTGGATCCACATGAGCATTTCCATCATTATTAAACACCACCATTATAAAATTTGTTAGCCACTTCATTAGGTCCAAGTACCTGAAAAATCTTTGCTCATTGTCCATTTTATGAACTCCACTGATCATATAGTAAACTTTTTAAACACACTGGTCACTTTAAATTTACAGAAAATTCAGTATTTCACACTTAGAACATCAGCCAACATTCAAACATAGTGATGGTCTTGGAATTGTATGGGGAACTAAGACTTCATGATATTAAAGGAACCAACAATTCTGTTGTTCCTGAGTGTTCTTAAGCACTTTGTTAACAGTACATACGTTGAAATTAAATCAGTTAATGTGGGAAGAAAATAGAAAAGCCAATGCACATAAACTGTTCAATAATCCGTGCAATATATAAATAATTATTTATTACTGATATGACAAGGAAATTAATGAAAAAATTACCTTGTGTTTGACTATGAATTGGTGCATTAGAGACAGTGCAATAGTCTACTTAACAGTGCAATAGTCTACATAACTGCAATCATCCGTGCAATAATAATGATTTATTATTGGTATGACTGGGAAACCCATGCAAAACTTACTTCGTGTATGACTGTTAAATTGGTGCAACAATTACTCTGTGCAATAATCATTACTTATAACTATTGTGGTGCAACAATTACTTACAATCACTTACCTGTGCTATCATCCCACAACTTTGTCATTACTCTGTTTTTTTATCATTACACTGTTGTTCTCATCCCACAATATTTACTTAACATTACTCTGTGTCCTTGTATGACGGCTGCTACTTTTTACACT